>SMLS01066985.1:0-70237 GCA_004785975.1 Popillia japonica
TTTTTTTTTTGAAGACTAGAGGGTAATGCTTCTACCAACTACACCAAGGCCAGATGCTCAAATATCACCAATCAGAAATGGTGGAATATGGGCCAAAAGTAACAAATATAAGTTGATTCATTTGCAAAATTATGCCTTGTATAGAAATGCCAACACCTCCAGTATTTATCAAGACCAATTTCAGGGCCAATACAGTAGGCGAAAATTCCTTCAGGTTTGGAAACAGATGATAACCGCTGGAAGCCATATCAATAGCGCGAATGAGGGACTAATTCAAATAGCAATTCATGAATTTGGACTTGTTAGCAGGTTCGTTATCCTGATGGAAAAGCGTTTTCTTCTTTGCCAAATGTGGCCGTTCCTCTTTGATTTTATCGCTCAATTGTTGCAGCAAATTGGCATAATTTTTGCTATTTATTGTTTCTCCCCCTTTTCCAAGTTGTCGACCAAAATAATTTGATGAGAATCTCAAAATAAAGTTGCCATAACCTTTCCTCCTGACACAACCGTTTTTGCTTTCTTTGGTGGTGGAGAGCCTTTGTGCGTCCATGGTTTGGACTCGTCTTTGGTTTCGGGAGCGAATTGATGGAACCATGTTTCATAAACGGTTATGAAACGGCTCAAAAGTCCTTCGGATCGTGGCAAAAGTGTGCACAAAGATGAGAAACACCGCAACGATACAGGTTTTGCTATTACTATGTTTGCTATCTCCTATACTCTAAGGGGTTTGCTTATTGAAAAGAAACATTTTTTTAAGTTTTTTAATAGAGAAATAACAATTGCATTCCATTCCATTGGATGGTGCTCCATCCAATGGAATGCCAATACCAAACACAAGTCCATGGTTTGGACTCGTGTTTGGTTTCGGGTGTGAAATGGTGGACCCAGGTTATGAAACAGCGCAAGAAATCCTTCGGATTGTGGCAAAAGCGTGCCCAAAGATTAGAAACACTCGAACGATTCAGGTTTTGAGATACCCTCTATGTCCGCTATCTCCCATACTCTTAAGGGTTTTGCTTTCCAACTAGCTTATTAAACAATTTTTTTTTTAGTTTTTGTACTAGAGATATACCAATTGCATTCAAATGGATGGTGCTCCATCTGATGATCTTCAAGTCTTTAACCTGAATCATCCTCTATTTTTTGGTAAATGGCTGTAGCAGCTATACCTTGATTGTAAGTCAAACATAATAATCCCTGGCAGCCATACCTGGGAAATAAGGTGAATGGGACACTAATTCAAATTACATTTATAAATTCTAGCCATTGCAATCGCAGACTGAGGGAAGGAGCACTAATCTGACGGAAAAGTGCTTTCTTTGTTGCCAAAAAGAAGATAATTTTATAAGAATCCCAAAATACAGTTGTCATAACTTTTCCGTTTTTGCCCTCTCTGGTGGCCCAGAACCTTTGTGTGTCTATTGCTTGTTCTTTGGTTTCGAGAGTGTAATGGTGGAATCCTTTGGGTTGCGGCGAAGAAGGGCCAAACCACTCCAACGATTCAGTTTTTGCTTCGTTATGAACAGCCATATCACTCAACGTACCCAAAATTTGGTGCTTCCTATCGTTTGGGATACCCACAGTAGCCGTTTTCGGCATTTATCGTTTGTGCTTGTACGCTTAAAGTCGGCAACCCAGTTTTCCACCATTGAAGAGTAAACTGCAATAGTGTTGTATCCAACTCTGCTTTAATTACAGTTGGTGTTAAACTTTGGTCGCTGCTCTCAACTTTTTCTGTCATTTTTACAAAATCACTTTGGCTCAATGGAGCAGATGATGCAAGATGAGGTGCTAAATCCAATGGTCTACTCTAAAATATATCATAAATCCCGCAATGAAATGTAGATTGTTGAATATTAATTCCCAATAAAGCAAAAATTATTTTTAAAACGTGATTATACAATAGCCAATTAGCTATTAAATTATTCAAATGACAAGGCACACATTTACGTAACAAATTAAGTAACTCAGCTCATCGAGCGATTAAAAAGTACGCAAGCTGGTTACATTTTTCTGAAAGAAAATCAATATATGCTTGATTAACTACTCAAAAAAGGTTGCGTTTATCAAAATAACGATAACCACAATCAGCCAATTTCTGTTTGTCTCCATTCACGAAAAAAATATCCTCCTAACCTATTACTTTGTATGCGATACATTTATATGCATCGCAGGAATACACTTTGCCAAATTCTTCCAATGAAAATAGCATTCGAACTATTTAAAGTTGGTATTATGTGACGGCTGTTTCAAGTGTTTCAATTAGATAATAGCGTGGCAGATGTGTTTTACTTTAAGATCTATTTTTATCGCAGTTTCTGAACTTATGCAGCTGCCAAATATTAATCTTTTTTTTTCTCTCGTTATACATAGTTAATTAACACAAAATTTTATTAATCTGGGAATGTTTTTTGTTTAGATTTATAAGTTGTTTGAACCAGTTATAATCTGTAAATACAAATACCAAACATAGGCGGGGATTAGACGAGGAAAAAGCTTAACCTGCCAGGAGATTTACATAAATGAGTGTTGATGAGTGATTTAATTGATCTGATGAAAATATTGTTTTTTTGTTATTCAACTTATTATTGGTCACGTAAATATGTATGTGCATTTGTTTTTATTTCAATCGTAACGACTTCTAATGCTGTGCTAAAATTTATGTACAGTAATTAATGTCACACCTGACAAATTACAAAATACTTTCAAATTACATTTTTCCCTATTATCCTACTTATTCGTTACAATGAAGGTCAAATATTATATAAGACTTAAGTGGGTAAATACATTGTTTTTTAAACCTCAAGCAAATTAGACAGAATTAGTGGAGGATCTTCTTTACCATTCTGTATATTAGTCTCTCTTTGACAGTAGGCCAAAATGGACGTCTAGGGTGATTTTGTAAAAATGGAAAAAACTTGAAAGGTTTAACACCAACCGAAATTAAAGTAGATTTGAAAACCGATCAGAAAAACGTATTTATCAGCAGGAAAGGTTACTTATGCCAACTGTATTTTGGGATTCTTATGGAATTATCTTCTTTTTTGGCAAAGGCAAAAGTACTTTTCCGTCAGGATAGTGCACCTTCCCACAAGTCTTTGATTGCAATGGCCAAAATTCATGAATTGTGTTTTGAATTAGTATCCCATTCGCACTATTTCCCAGGTATGGCTTCCAGGAATTATTATGTTTGATTGATTTACAATGAAGGTATACCTAATTAGTATTAAGAATCTGAGAGCATTTTCTGTTTGTAATTTGGATACAAAATTTGTAACCTCAGATTAATCATTTTATGGTCAACAGCAATTTACCAAGAAATACAAGACACTTCAGGTTGAAGATCAGATGGAGCACCATCCAATGAATGCATTTGTTATTTCTCTAGTAAAAAAATTTAAAAAAAATGTTTTTTTTTCAATAAGCGAACTCCTTAGAGTATAGGAGATATCAAACATAGTGATAGCAAAACCTGTATCGTTTGAGTTTTCTCATCTTTGGGCACACTTTTGCCACAATCCAAAGGACTTTTTGAGCCGTGTCATAACCGTCTATGAAACCTGGATCCACCATTTCACTCCCGAAACCAAAGACGAGTCCAAACCATGGACGCACAAAGGCTTTCCACCACCAAATAAATCAAAAACGGTTTTGTCAGCAGGAAAGGTTATGGCAACTGTATTTTGGGATTCTCATGAAATTATCTTGGTCGATTACTTAGAAGAAGGGGGAAAACAATAAATAGCGAAAATTATGCCAATTTGTTGCAGCAATTGAGCGATAAAATCAAAGAGGAACGGCCACATTTGGCAAAAAAGAAAGTGCTTTTCCATCAGGATAACGCATATGCCAAAAAGTCAAAATTCATAAATTTCTATTTGAATTAGTGCCTCATTCGCGCTATTCCGCAGATATGGCTTCTAACGATTATCATCTGTTTCCAAACCTGAAGGAATTTTTGCCTACTTTCTTGGCCCTGAAATTGATCTTGATAAATACTGGAGGTGTTGGCATTTCTATGAAAGACATAATTTTTTATTGGAAGACGAATTCTGCAAATGAATCAACTTCTTGTTCGTTGCTTTTGGCCCATATTCCACCATTCTTCACTAGTGTTATTTGAGCAACTGGCCTTGGAATAGTTAGTAGAAGCATTACCCTCTTAGTTAGTCTGCTCAGGACAGGTTTGACAACTTGTTCTATGGTGACAGACACAAAATGGTTGGTGGATTTTTTCTGAAGTTTTCATACAACAGAAAATATTCTGGGGTGTTGGTTTACATTACTTTTGCATCTACTGAAAATACATTTATTCTGGACTTCAACGAGAGAACGATTTTATTCACTAATCACCATTCAGTCAAGTATTACCTCAAACGATGAAATAAGGTTGTGCCACCCCCTCGAAGAAACGCATTTATGTAGATTCAGCTGACGTTAGAATTATTTTCTTCAAAAACATCTTAGACTTGTTCAGAAGTTTGGAAATTATGAATCCTAATTGAAGGGTTTTAATCATATCAAACCCATAATTTTTTGATAAGGATTTTACAAAATAGAAACACTGCCACATCTAAATATGCAGCTTGTTCAACAACAATATAACTTTCTAAAACTATCCTGCAGCCATTTATTAATGTAAATCTATGAAGTATAACCGAGTGTGACTAGTCGGTTGTATAGGAAAGTAACAATTGACACGTTTACATATCGCTGTCATTAATTTCTAATTATCTCCAATTCTTTAGGGTTATCAAATAGGACCGAGGCAAGTCGCGTTTTAATATCACACTTTACAGAGGTGCCATTAAAGAGAAACATTATCCTAGCGCTACATGTAAACACCGCGCTTGATGATACTAAACGAGCTAAATGAATTTTGTAACCTTGGCCTTGACATAACTGGTTTATGTATAAAAATATTTGCAATCTGTACCGCCCGATCCCGGATAAAAATAAACCCATTATCGTAACTGAGCAGATTAAGATAATATTTATTTAAATTAAACTAGTTTTTTTTTATTTTCATATTTTTAATTTGCATACATACTTCAAAAAAATTAATAATTAATGATAATTCTCCTTTCTTTGCAGTGGTAAAGGACGACCCGGAAGATTTGACACATCTGGCTCCCGCCGCTGGTGGCGTTTGTGTACCTCTAGACCCCTTCTTACCAGATCTAGATGATTTCCTATTGAAAGATGATTTCTCGCCGCTATTAACAGATGAACCTTCGGATCCTTTCATGGCTTATAGAGATAGTTGTGACCCCTCTCCACAATTATTATCGCCAAACATTTCAAAGGTATCTATTTTTATTTAAATAAGAACATCAAAACCTATTCTCGAAGATTCAAGGATAGGTTTTTAAATTGTAGCGAGCGAAAAAGTGTATTGAGAATTACGAAATTGTTTTTTCAGTACCTGCCGTAAATTCCCTATTTTTATACCATGATCTAACGCTGAAACTGCTATAACTTTATAATTTATTCCCGAACAATAGCGTCTTCAGTATTTTATGTTCGAAGTTAAATATTCCAGATTTTTCGGCAATTAAACAGAAGATAAATTGCGATTAAAAAAATTGGTTTACTATCAATCTGTATACAGTGTAATGCATAAATCGTTTTACAGGCTTAGATAATAAATCGTAAAATTTAATTTCTTGAAGCCTACAGATTTTAATTTTTTTTTGTAAAGAGCCTAAACCTCTTACGTCGTCAGATTCTCCTCAAACTATGTGTAGCATGTATGTAGCCATAGAAAGTTTCATAAAGGAGTTCGATAAGTATTAGCTTAACGATTCGAAACTTCTCTTAGTGGATTTGGCATAGAGAGAACTAGTTTTTTTGTGACCTCCACTCCACTAAAAGAATTCGTTTAAGCTAGCTTTTCTAGCTCAGCCCAAAGGTGCTCATAAGGGACACATTTGGAAATTATTGCGGAATGAGCAAAGTGAGATAATACCTTCGATAAAAACTAGCTCCCCAACACCAGACGACACCCTACACCCTCCACACCATGACCCCTCCACCACTGTTGCTTGTGCTTTAGCAGCATCGAATTCACATTTTGGTTTTCTCCAAATGCTTACGCGGCCATCACAACGAAAAAAAAAAATAAATTTACTTTCATCTGAGAGCATGATTGTGTCCCAGAAACCTTTAGTGTCGTGTACACATTCTAATTGTACGATCTAAAGCATAAAGTAAAGGCTACATACATGGCGTGGATATTAGGCAGTTTATTGCATGCATTAGCTCCGTTAAAATATACAAGGTGTCCCGTATCGTTATGTTCGAATTTTAGGAGTGAAAAGTAGACTTCATTACAAGTAAGAAAAGCGCAAACTTGTATATCGATTATTATTTGTTTCAATGTTACAAACCTATGAATGTGATTGTCAGATTATGAAAAAAAAAATGTAATCCTGAAGTCAGTACAAACTGATTTTATTTGAAAAAGTTCAATTAATAATATTTTCGAAATGTCCACCTCCTTGTTGAATGCAGGCTTGTGCTCGTAACCCAACAGAAGAAGTATTTATCCGAATTCCATGCTTGTTTCGTCGGATTTGCTCGGCAGTCAAATGAATACGATCCAACAACTCTATTGTCTTTGAAACTTGGGCGTAGCCCAGTTTTTCCATGTACCCCATAGATAAAAGTCAAGGGGATTAAGATCGGGTTATCTGGATGGCGATGTAACAAGACCACCTCGGTCAATCCATCTTGGATAATTAACCCAATCTCGGACAGCAATTCCAAAATGTGATGGTACCCAATCCATGTGAAACCACATGTCTCGTCGAATATTCAGTGGGACATCCTCTAGAAGACCTGGCCGTTGGTCAATAAGAAATTGAACGTAATTCTCTAACCTCACAGGAAGAAAAACAGGACCAATCAAAAAGTCATCGACTAGGACCGCCCAAACGTTGATAGAAAATTCATGTTGAAATTTAGAAGGGCGTATAGCTTTGGGATTTTCTGCCACCTGTGCAGGTTTCTCAGATTTGTAACACCACTTCTCGTGAACGTACATTCATCTGTCCAGAGGACTGTTCTACAGAAATTAAAATGAAGCCGTGATTATCGTAATATCCATGTAGAATAAACTAGACGAGCATAGTTGTCTGTCTCAAGCAAACCATGTCCCCTGCGATAGTAATATCGATATAAGCCCTCACGTCTTAAAATTAGCGAAACTGTCATTCGTGGCACTCCTAGTTGTCTAGCGATTCAACGTATACTGAGAGTTGGATTTGGATCCTTATAATAATAGCTACTGCTGCTTCCTCTAAATTTGCTGGCAAATTTACACCTCAGCTCTTGTATGAACTACAACGTCATGTAATCCTATGACGTTCACCGTCATCTGGACATCTGTTCATTGTATGATTCATGGTTTAGCACTAACGAAATAAGTGCAAACCTATAAAACCCCATAAATCAATTTCCATTACTGTTTTTTTGTAGATCTCCGAGAAGTTACTGTCTGCACTACGACACGTCTTTGTTTATTTTACGTTAAAATTTTATTTTGCGACGTTATTTATCAGGCCTGTTATTGAATCTTATTTTAAAGAAAAATAGTTTGTATTGACTTTAGGATTACTATTTTTTTCATGATCTGACAATCATATTCATAGGTCTGTAACTCTCAAGCAAATAAAAATGGATATACAAGTTTTTCTGACTTAAAATAAAGTCTACTTTACACTCCTAAAATTTGAACATAACGATACGGGACAGCTTGTATAGACAGGTCTCTTGTTATATAGGTATGTATTTTTAATAATGTTTGCTAGAGTTTAGCACCTTTTAAAACAATTCAATACTGCTTTATTCGTAATATGTGAAACATCAAATAAATTTCTTTCTACGAAAATATCGCAAATAATAGATGCATTCAATTTTGCATATTCGTAAATCCAGCAAAAACAGTAAAAAAATTATAAACGCAAAGACCGCACACCTGTCTTTACATATTTTAACGGAGCCAGTGAATACAATAAACTGTCTACTATCCATGCTACACATGTAGGCTCTATGTACTTTATGCTTTAGATTGTACAATTAGAAAGTGTCGCTAGTGTACATAGTCATTTGCATATTCTGCCGTAGGATTCTTTCGTGCGATTCCTTAAACTATTTTCGTCTTGAAAACGTCTATGTGCACTACCGTCGGAAAATTTGGAAACGGGTACCGCTTTCATACAAACATCGGGTAATAAACGTTTATGTGAAATTTATTCATTCTATTTTAAATACTTATTCATATGAACACACTTACGATCATATCAAGTTGAAATGCAAGGAGTTAATATTGGGAATTTTGGCAAAATTCATTGTATTATCGGGGAGTGCAAGGTAGGGACTAATTAGATCGTAAAGCGAAACGGCGCCTACCACAAAATAGTAAGCAACTGTGGTTGCATTTGCAGGTAGCCTGGCAACAAATCTCTCCAGATTATTTAGAAAAATTATGCAAAGCAGTCAGTCTAAAGGTGGTTATATTGATGAAAAGAAACTATAATAAATTTTGCGTTTAATGTTATCTGAATAAATATGTATTAATTTTTAAGGGTTGTTTTCTTGAATTTACGATTTTATGCTTTCATCAAACATCTACAAAATCTTACTGTTGTCGAATTGATAGGTGTTTCCAAATTTTCCAACGGTAGTATATGTGGGTATTTCTGTTTAATACTATTTTTCTCTCTTTGTCAGTCATCTCTTGTGACAGATGTTTCAGTTAGACTGCAGATATATTATTTTAACGACAAAAATCATTTTTTGCCAGAAATGGGGGATCCACTCATGGATACAACTTATTCTTTTAATGTGGAGGCTGTTTTAAATTGTTCTAGGCTAGTATGTTGAAGTCTTTTGGGCGGAGAATAGTTGTCAGTTTCAAGTTTTGCCGCTTATTCTGTCAGCTTAATTAAAGTGTTTCTAAAAACTTTTTAAATAAAGGAATCTTTACCTACCTTCTAAGCAAAAGCAAGTTAACATCATGTTCAATAAATGGTCAAGTAACAACGATCGAATTCTCAATTCTCGTTCCCTCTCGCGCAAGTATGTATGTACATATTTCCATAATTGATGTGAACGGAATATCGCCATTTTCTGGTGCCCCTTTTGAAATTCGAAATTTAAAAAATATATCCATATATTAGGAATTCGAGAGAAACTAAAGATTTTCCATTCTCCTTTTTTTAAACATGGAAATGTTAAACGTTTTAATTTTTTTCTAATCCTTTCAAATACTCCAAAATTTCTTTTTTTATATTTTAGTATAAAAGCTAGGAAAATAGAACACTAAACAAAACTATGACAGTTGTCTTGGCGTAGTTCTAATTTTGTTCCAAAATTTTGTTCTTTTTCATTTATTTTTAAGGTTGGGGACACCGTTATGTACATATTTTGCGAAGCTACAGAACAATATAGAACAAATTTAGAATAATCTGTCACAACAAAAAATTTTATTGCATTTTGCAATTTTGAAAGAAATCTAGTTTGACATTAAGATTTAGCAATTTCATAGACGTCCGTTTGTATCGTTTCTTTTGAGGTTAAAGCAGGCAAAAAATTACAAAAATAAACACTGCACTACTTACCTGTAGCAATCTTCTGATATTATTAAAGAGTTAAGTACCCTTAAATACACCTATACATACAATACAGTTACTTAAAAATAAATCCCCTAAAGCAGTTTTAGTTGTGCCAAACACTTATGACATTCCTGCATGCTAAACAGTTTCCACGACATGCAAAGTATAGTCAGTACCTAGTAATTTTCCGCTGCGTAAATAAAAATTCCACATATGTATATATGTAGGAGTACCTACCTATAATACCACGAAACTCATTATATCAGGAAGTTCATGTAACGCTTTCATTCCTACAAAATGTCCCAGCTATTTACCGTAAGTATGTTCTTAATTCATACGAGGGCCCACACTCATCCAACATTAAGTAATCATTGTTTACATAAAATCTGAACTTTGCCGTTGATGAAATCCACACGATGATCAATCTTGACCTTCTGCGATAACTTTTAACTAAACCAAAAAAAAAATTTCGTTATAATTGTAAATTATGATTTAACTACATACTAAATTAATAGTTCATTATAATGTTTGCTTTCCCTTTTGTTTCAGAATTCAGACTGCAGTTTACCTTCGTTAAACAGTCCGACGGATTCTTTATCGGATGAAGATCAAATGTCCACGTTCATGTCGTTGCAAATGGACGACGATCCAGAATTAGCCATGAAAGCACCGTACATACCTATGAATATAGGTGCTGATTTTCCTTTACTAATAACAGATGATCTCATGTGGAGTACAACAGATAGGACGAGCAGTAAAGCTTCTCCTACAGATAGCACGAGTAGTTCGAGTAGTTTAGCCCAACTACTTTGTTCAAACCTTAACAAATGTTATAGTAATAGTAATGCGAACGATCATGGAGGGGGGTTATTGACTATAGACAAAAATTACGAAGAACTGTGCGAGAAAAGTAAGTTTTTCTTCGGTGAGTGCTGTGGTGGTTCCCTTGTATTGTTTTCGGCACCAATTTTGGATGTTTGTTGCATAGAATGAGCATCCACAATCGTTACATAAGAGACAATACATTTTGGGAAACGCCATCGCAATCAGTGATTTTAGCTTGTTGAGATACTAAAATAAAATACCAACAAATTTGGTTCCAAGGATATATACTGTTCTGGGTAGTGTGACAGTCCTTGCTTCACTTTGATCTGATGATTTCTTAAAATAGAACAGTGCAAGTTGTTCTTTGATTAACAACATGATTAGAGGTATTCCAGTCACCGCTTCGATGTTAGCCGTAAAAATGGTTAGTAGACACATTCCATCTCTAGGAATGCTCTTCTTTCCAACCCTTTTGAAAGGTCCATATATTTGTTTCTTTAGAATGGTATATGACCAGACTGGGCTTCATCACCAGCTATAATTTTTTTTGAGGCAGCCAAACGGTTTTCCGTTCTTTTCACTACATAGCTAATGCTATGCCCAAACATCTTCCAAATATCTCTTCAATGAGGAGCAAAAGCAATCTTGAGATTCTCAGAACCACCATCCAATTTTGGAACATAATTTGAGAGGTTGACATTTACTCCTTTAGCTGTCAAATTCTTCTTTATCTTGTTCCTGGCCAATATGCTGAAAAAATCTTTTAAGCTTGAAAATCGATTTCCACGATGTTTCTTCGTAAGTTGATCAATACCTGCTGATATTTTTAAAAGGACCAGATTTTAACCACACCGACTTCATTCTTCTTTCTTCTTCCTTGTTTTAATGACACTCCATGGTGTAATGTATGTACACAGTTGGCTTCATAATTAAAGGAGTTACACTGTACAAATTTTGGGCCAGTCACTCAATAGAGACACGCTGTATAAGCTCATAGCAATGACTTTCCTAGTTAATGGCCCATCATAGCTCAAACTAGCTTAGCTGGCTGAGAAAAACTTATATGGTGGCAAAATCAAATAACAGACCTGCAATGAGTCATTAAATAGCTATACATCCTCATCATTTTATACAGCGTGTCCACATCGACTGACTGGACTAGAATTAATACAATTAAATCAAATTACCTCTTAAACAACATCTTTGTGTCTTTTAGAATTATGACACATACAAGATATGACAGCTGTCACAAACTTGCTTCGATGGTTATTGTTTCTTAATATCTCAACAAACTATTGCACTGTAGCTTCAAATTGTTATATTTCCCTTTTAACAATACTCATTTCCAGAAGCACCTTCTTGGAGAGTAACGACACCGAAGAAGAGTGCTAAAGATAAGAACGATACCAACCATAACAGCCACCATAATAACAAACGCACAAGTTCAACCCTATACGATAACAGTAGTAAAAGAACCAAATCAGAACCCAAAGAGAAGATGTCCTCCGAACTCCTACACCAGTTAATTTCCAATAATCACAACAGAGGTCGCCCTAAAGATAAAAGCAATTGGCTACTGGATTCGGGAGGCCAAAAGGCAACCTGTATAAGTCAACCAAGTGATAGCGTCCTCATGAACTTACTGGTAAATGGTTTCGATATTCGCGCCGGTTATATCTGCCTGACCCCGACAAGGTCGAAAGTATGAGAATCATTTCGATAGGTATCTTTAAAAAAACATGTTTTTCGTCGGATCATCTCGGAATTATCGGAAAGGCCGTCTGTTTTTAAATGTCTTTAGTATTAAATGATTTAAAGCGATTAGCGGGGATGTGGAATCGACGTCATCAGGCTGCCTTAAATATATGAAGTGACTAAATCAGATGATTATAATTGTAGACGTATATCGATATTATGAGACTGTTGGCTTACCAATTATAGCTTCGTCGTATTTTTTGAAATTTTACGTTTCTTGATTCCATTCGAAGATTGGAGGGAGAAGAATTGGGGAAATGTAGGGTGCTATATTTTGGTAAAAACAGTGCCAAAGACGTGGATAGATGACGTACAGACTAATTTTTATATGGAAATGAGTATATATTTAGTGCCATTAATATTCAGCCCAATTAAACTAATATGCACACATCAGAAGAATTTATGAACGACATAAAACAACAAGTACAATATTAAATCAGGGAAATTATTTTTTTTTAACAAGATGAAAGATATACTGCCATTCTTGAGACAACACAGATACCTACCTTACCTTACACCGAATTCTACACGCAGCGATAAACCAAGCCATGCTAAGGAAAACAGCGCACTCTATGTTGATGTTGAATAGAAACTGTGATAGGAAAACGAAATCTACCTTTATAATCTAGTTTTTAAAAGAAGAAAAACGCTATCGAAAAAGCTCTCTATCTCTATTCATTCTTATTAATATATTATATGATCACATTCCTGAAGATACTACATCTTTTAATGTCGAAACGGGGGATTCTGAACGTGCTCAAACGAAACGATAAGAGATTGGAATAAAATTTGTGGTAACTTGACAATATTGTATTAAAATAAAATTAAATTAAAAAAAAAAGTAATATTGTTAGGGAGTTATTGTAGTTTGAAAAAAGAGATATTGGAAGATATTATTGTTATGAACAGTGTGTCCAGAATTCTAATATAAATGTTACTATTATTAAAAAGTTTATTATTCTAATGAAAAATAGCAGATAAAAGAAATTCTAATAATGTGTACAGGTCTAGAGACTGTGGTGGCTAATTTTTGCCTTGAGAATGAGAGCGTTATCTTCCTGAAAAGCAAAATCTGCTTGCAACCCATCGATTTCCAAATTTAACCAAGGGCATGCAAATTAAAACGGTTTTCGTCGGAAAAATATTACTTTTTCCAAGTCTTCACTCTAAAGACATTTTCTGCGAATTTGACTCTTGCTTCTTCACACCGCCGAATTATCATGATTTAATCTGTGGTATAGTGGTCTTTTTTTATTAGATTCGATAAAAACAACAGACACCACCACCACAATTGATTTTTTTCAAAAAGTTTCCAAAGATCTCCAAAGAAGTTATACACTCTGTGCTCTTGCTTAATTAACAAGTTGGAAAGTATTAAGTAGTCTTCACGAAGCTTATGGTCTATCGATCGAGATTTGCAGCATTTCTTCCAAATTTTCTCGTTTTAATCATTATCTGTATGTACAGAAGAACAAAATTGTATTTTCACTGAAGACAAATCTATTTGGCAGCGATATTTTTTGGAAATTTTGAACGTAACAATTTGGGAAAAACAGGGGGACGAAAAGAAGGAGGGACGCGTTTTCTTTGGACTATAGTTCATCAAAATGAACATGAGTACCCCGTAATAATCTACAACAACCTTGTGAATGCTTTTATTTCAGTTGTATTGATGAACATTTTTGAAGATTTGCGTAGATGATTTATCAGATTTTTGGAGGGTGGGGGTCGAACTGGAGGGGGAGGGGGCTGGCTGATGTGCCCAGAATCTTCAAATTACAAAAAAATTGTGTTTATTGAACCTATCTTGCGTTTTGCCTTGCCATTTTCTTGGCTAGACTTTCTTGATTCTCGCCATCTCTTTCTATCTTCTATGATGGGTTCTTATTGCAGATCGTTAAAGCTTACGACCCCCTATTTAAATTGTTTCTTCTAAATTTCGGTAACAAGAGGTGAGAGGGGCTGATGGACCCAGAATCTTTAAATTGCAAAAAAACTGTGTTCTCTAGTGAACCTATTTTGTGCTTTGCCTTGCCATTTTCTCTTTTTTCTTGGCTTAACTTCCTTAATTCTTGCCATCTCTTTTTATCTTCTGTGGTTGGTTCTTATTGCAGATCGTTAAAGCTTACGACTCCCTATTTAAATTGTTTCTTCTTAATTTCGGCAACAAGGGGTGGGAGGGGCTGCAAACTGCAAAAAAATCTGTTTTTTTTTATTAAACTTAAAAGTTTGTCTCTAGCTTCGTTTTCATTACCTCTTCCTTTTTATTTACCAATTCTTTCTTTCTTTCTTAGCTTACTTTTTTGTTTTTTCTTGCCAATTTAGTTTTTCCTTGAATTTACTTCCTTGATTCTCTCTTTCTTCTATACGACACCTATTTGAATTATTCCTTTTAGATTTCAGTATTGCTTAAGTATTTCTTTATTACCGTAATTTGCACCAGAAGCCGATGGTGGTTGCAAGTCTTGAAAGGACTCCTAAAATCTCTTTTCATTGATTGAATACCATTTATAACAATTATCATAAATTACTTTTTCTAAAAAAAAACCCTTCTGAATCTGCCTTCTTTTTGGTCTTGACCTAATAATTAAATAATTAAAAAAAAATAATGCAGAAATGTATTATACACCTTAATAATGCAAATATGCAGTGCCTTATGACTAGGTTACCTAGTACTTTCTCTATATTATTATTCCAGTAACGCTCACTTCAAAAATTGCCCGAAATTAACGACTAAATTTTCGAATTTTTGAATTATGGACACACTGTTGCCTTTTTACAATTATATATATTTTTTAATATTTTAACAGATGTAATTATATTTACACATTAGCAGGAAAACAATCTAGTTACCTCTAATTTACTTATTTCCAAATGCGAAAGAATTTTTTTCGTGCATATCACAAAATTAAACGATATCTACTTAATTACTCTCTTCTATGTAGTATTTACTGTCTATTACATAAGATAGTGAAAGTTATTAAAATCGAGATGCAGAAAATAAACGATTCTCTCGAATTGTCGACAATACACGATTGTAATAATTGTTCTTATCAAAAAGTATATCTTATATGGTTGTTAGTCTGTTCTTACAAATCTATATATATACATAGCTATTGAGACGTATATTATATAAAGAAAATATACAAATGTATCAAGTATTTTTCGTTAATGTTTTAAAATCGTCAACGAAACGAACACCAGTTTTCTAAATGGGTATAATAAAAGATAGAGGAAATTGTTGTAATACTGGATATTGTTTTATATATAAATGATGTTTTATATCTGCTTAAGCAATAACAAAAGAAGTACCGGTTTATCGTAGTTGCATCGTACATGATGACGTTATATTATAGAATGTACCTTTATTATTGTAAATATACTTACTATTATTGCTATTATAATCTTTTATAAAGGTTATTTTTTATTAGTCTTCTTATTAGTGTTATATAATTTTAAATAAGTGCATATTCGAAGAGAAATATGTCGTTGTTGTATAAAATGAAATGAAAAAAAAATAAAGTAAATTATTTATTTGTTAATTTCTTCTGTACACCTTTATTTCTCCCTCTCTGTAAGAAACTTGGGTTACCTATTTAAGTTTGCACCAAATACAATCGGATCGTGTAATATTAACTAACTATTTTGGAGGCGTATTAAAAAGTAATTTAGTCTAATTTGGATTATGTAACGTAAATTTTATATCGAGGCTAATTACAACGGAGATAAAGTATTATCTTATCAAATAGCAATGACCGCTTTAGGAGAAGCAAATTTACGATACAGCATTTTGCAGCATTACAAGAAATCATTAGTATTTGTTATCTTTAACATGATAGAAATCAATAAAACAAGTCACACGTCTAGGAAAATTTGCAGAAATGATCGAATGATGATTTATATACATTCTTTCAAAACTTCCAGTTTTTTATGTTCTATTGCTTAACATTACCAATACTTACTAATTGGTAATACTAGTCCGTTATGAATTGTTATAACATGGATGGGATATCGAATCATATCTCATTTTGACTGATTCCAATTGATGTCTCTCTCTGTCCTCTACTACGTAGACGATTTCTGATTATTATTATTATTATGTTTTTTGGGATCAAGCTTCCACTAACAATAGTTGGCAATAGTAGATTGCAAAGTTTCGTTGCAAATTTGATTTCTATTACCAAATTCTAAGAGGTACCAATCATCCCTTGGTATTGCTGATGGCGGTCGACCTTGATCTTGCCCTCTCTCTAATAGTTCTCGTTTCTAGAAAACTAACCTAAATGCTTACCTTGAACAATAGGATTGGGGTTTAATATAAATCTTAACACTCGTTTAGTTACGTGAAATAACTAAAAATATATGTAGGTTAGATTTTCTTACGTACAGACTAAAATGACTGCATTCTATTTGATTCGATGGTTATAAAAGTTGTTTGCTACAGAAAACCGCATAAATTTGCTAAATCTTCGATTATAACCGGAAATTTACGTATGGCATGATGATAGTTTCCCAGTCTAGATCTTGTATTGTTAACAATAAATAGATCTTCAGTGAAATATGATTATTGTCGTGGCTTTATTCATCAATCCCCTTCGAAGGTATCGCCACGAAATAAACAAGGAAACAGCAGTTTGGTTTAAAAAATAAGTTAAAACCAGATTTCAAACAAGTGTAAACCAGATCTAAACAGATCAAAACGAGATAAGCTGTTTCCAACATCAAATATCATATAAGTCGTTTCTCTTATACAACCAGATTCGCCATTTACACATGATGAGTAGAGATGGGCAGTTCAGTTCAATTTGCAGATCCGTGTCATCGGTTCTAGTTCATTTTACTGAACTGTATCTGTGAGTCAGTTCGCAGTTCATTTCTGATTTTCAGTACATATATTTACTGCTGTTACATGCGTATATGACCCAACTTATGTACTGGCATAAGAAGCCAGTACCACAGTACTGCTCAATTCTCCATCTATACAGTTAATTAATTAGTCATAATTACATTAATACATAGACATACATATGAATTAGAAATTTATTATCAAATATGTGCTATAATTCCATTATTCATTACATTTAAAGTAAGTTGTTTAAACATTGAGTTGTTCCTACTATACTAATGAAGCGTACTTTATTACATAGTTCAATATTTAAAGACCCATTTTACAGAAAATACGTTTTTTTGAAATATATATTTACATCGCATATTTTATTTCCTTATTCACAATTATTGGATGAATACATATCTAATATTACAAATAATGGTATATTACAACTACGAATCTTGTATCCATCAATTTACTTACCTACTACTCAGTTCATTTCGACCGGTTCTCTCATTCGGCTCTTGTGAGTCAGCCAGTTCACCTAGTTCCTAGTTCATTTGAACTTGTGGCTCTTTCGAGTCTTGTGTGCCAATAAGTTCACCTAGTTCCTAGTTCATTTCGAACTTATGTGTGTTTCGGATCTTGTGAGTCAGTCAGTTCACCTAGTTCCTAGTTCATTTGAACTTGTGGCTCTTTCAAGTCTTGTGTGTCAGTAAATTGACCTAGTTCCTAGTTCATTTCGAACTTATGTGTGTTGCGGATCTTGTGCGTCAGTAAGTTCATCTAGTTCTTAGTCAATTTCGAATGTCTCTCCTGTTGGTTTTTCAATGCGCTATACATTATTTTAAAATTGTACATATAGACATAATAGAAATCTTGTTTAATAAAGTTATGTGCAGTAATAATGGTAATAAATGAATGATGAACTGGGAATGACACAGTTCATTGGGTCTTTTTAAGGATACGTGTCTTTGAACTGAGTAGTTCGTGAACTGTCCATCTCTAATGATGAGACATCACGTGGTCAGGCATCATGACCACCATATACTGCGAGTCCATCTAGACTGACTGTTGTCCTATCGAGGTTGGTTATCTCCTGAACATCCTACCGTTAAACTAACAGGAAATAATTTTGAAAATATTTTAAGTATAAAGATTGATGAATGAATCTGGTGCCAGCCAAATCCAATATTTATCCTCGTCTTCATTGCATAGTTTGCAAAGAGGTTCATCCTTAAAGATGCCAATTCTATATACATGCAGTTCTTTCGCTGGATCTTTGCCGATACGTCATAAATTTCCGCCATTTTTTTGATACGAATCTAGTCGAATCAGACAAACCTGTCATTCTCTGTTTCTAAATTTCATGTTGGTCAATCAGAACATATAATCGTGTGGCTTAGCTTCTAATGGATAACGGATGACTTATCGGCAAAGATCCAACGAAACTGTAGGTAAGGTTATAAGCTCTACTCGGTTGAGAGCCAGCACTTTTGTTGCTAAATGCTGGGATGGTTACCCCCACCACCCGTTTGTTGTGTATCTGCCCTTCAACGTTGTTCCAGTGTACCTGAGGTGTTTTCGCGATCCACCCATCCAGTGTAGCACGTATTGCAGTCTTAGTTGTTGCCATACCACGTTCTGGTCCAATGGATATTATTGCAGAACGTTTTTTTTACTAATTCATTGCCTGGTACACTCTTATGTCGAGGTTAACTGATGTGATGCCAATGTTTTTAGGTCTGCTTAACTATACAGGGTGTATTTGAAATAAAAGTAAAGACTATAAAAAATAGAAAGATATTATTTTATTAAACTTAAATCCAAAATATTTTGCGTAAATTCTGCACAATTTATAAAATATTCTTCGCGCTACTGTGTTTTAACGAATCCATATAGCGCAGAGTAGGTGTAGCAGACACATCAGTGTTATGTCGTAGTTTTTATAACATCAACATCTGTTTTTGCGAAGTCTTGCGATAGTTCGATCGAGGTCAACATTCTTGATTCAATAGGGAGATTTTAATTTTAATTTCCGTTATTCTAGTTTCGAATTCCAGATTTCTGCTTACTCTCCACTCATCCCAATCGAGCACAACCTTGAAGGATTTGTCGAAGGAGAGTTGAACTATTGACACTTACAATTAGAAAGAAAAATTGATCTAGTGGGTACATTCATGATAAAAGATAAAAAATAAAATTTTTGTGAAGTTTATGTAAAAGGATCAATTGCTAGAGGACTGAAGCTTCTTTGACCCTTTTCAGATGATACAGTAATGATTGCAAAGTGCAATTAAAGCAGAAAATCCTCCGAACAATGATTAATATTTTTGACAAACAACTAATATTTGTTGCAAACTTAAATACGTTAATGGTTTTAGTTGTGTAGTGTGACGATAATGTATCTAGGTAGGTGTTGAATATCGCAAAAAACGCTAAATTGATTATCAGAACTAAATGTTTTATCATTGAGCGTACTTGTTTTGTTATGTCAAAATGTTCTTGGCGTTGCAATTTTGATTATAAAGTCAGAATTTCTATTAATTTATATTAAAAATTACTTCATAAAATGCCTTAAAAATGCCTTAAAAATTGCAACGCCAATAATTAAAAAAATGTAATTAGAATTAAGGCATGTATATACTTACTTAAGTAGTACTATCAATCATCTGTGATCACTGATTTCCTGTTTAGAAGATGGATAAACAAGAGGAAATGTGCAATCAACTTTAATACGAAGATTAAAAGAGAAACAATTGAAAATCAGGCAGGATGTAAGAGCTCACAGCAAAATACCTATCGAAATGTATTCCTTCTTTTATCTCTGTCAACATTTTTTTTTGATTATCATATCACATTATATCACATATCGAGATTGCATCTAACTAATCTTATTTTCATTTCTAACTTCTATAGGATGAAAAAATGAAAGGCGTAGACGCTGATCTCCTGACGGAGAAATTGCGTATCCTCTACGCCCAAAGCCTAAAAGAGGTAAAGGAAATCGAACAGAGTACGAAATCTTCACCCATACGCAAGAAATCATTCTCGCTACTCGACCCAAAGAACGGTATTCCATCGCTCCTGGACCTGACGCAGCAGGATTACGAGGTCAACGCCCCAGTCAACAATCACCTCCTTCAAGGAGTCGACCTGCTGGTGGCGCTGGAGCAGACGGGTCCGATTTAGTTAAAGATTAAATACTAAAATAATAATGTAGGCAGTGACCGCGAGAGTTTGAAATGATATCGTAGAAGAACTATAATGTTAAAGTTATAAAAAAAAACTTGTGTATTATATCAGGGATAACAAAATAATACAAAAGCAATGTTGCAAACTACACACATCAATAGCAGGTGGTCCTGTGTTGTTGTACATATACGTTCGGTTCTAATTTGAAAAACAAAATGTGCTATAGGTAGGGCAATGCTGAAAGGGGGGCGAATTATTAGAAACATGCACTGACTGAGTATTGTGGTCTTATTAGAAATATATATGTATAAGGGTTAAAAAACAAGAAAAAGGGCACACAGTTGGTAAATTAGGACAGATATAATTTTGCACCACATTTTCTATTGATTGTAATGAAGAAGAAACTGATTCGTATCATACCATACATACATACCAATTAAAGAGAATATTTCACGGGAGATATTTTGTGGATTTTTCTACTTTTTTTTTCACAAAGCATTCTTAAGATCAATGCGGGAATCATACTTTAAATAGAACACATTCTTCTATGGTGGATTCGGCAAAATGAGTTCGGTTGTATATCTTGTAATAAGAATGTGCGTTTTGTATTATTTGTACATTTTTAAAGAAACCTTATCGTGATTCTGATTTACATTATTTTGAAAATTACGATTGTACTGATTACAAGATTTTACACCATTTCTCATATTTACTGTAATCTCTAATTTTTCTTTAATAATAATAAAAAAACAATAATACATCAAAATTTATTTATTACAATTTTTTGTCAAATATGCATGCAATGTATATTTGATTTAAGAATTCTATTTTCACATCTTTTCCTCAAAATCTTCTAGAGCCTCGCAAATCTTAAAACATTCAATTTTTTCTAATAAAAAAAGGAAGAAATGTATTGCGAAATATAAAAGACAAAATGTATTTATTAAACGAGAATCCTATTTCTTAATTTTAGGTTATATTCTATATATTTTAATCATTTTAATATAGAGTCTCATTTTATTGAAATATTTAAAAAAGGATTTCAAGCTCTCTTTAAACACTGCACAAGTTTGTTTTTGGTGGTCACAATCTCATTTAAAATTATAGATTGTGATCTAATTCTTTTATCATTTTAATGATGGAAATTTTATGTAACATATTTTTAAAAGAAATTGTAGCAATCACGTTTAAATAAAACAGAATTTTTAATTTAAAAAAATAAAATCATTCATGATATTCTATTGCATAAAAATTAACTGCCATCTTACTTTTAAGCTTCATCTTTAGGTATTAGATTTTTTCTATTAGTTTATAAGTTTATACAGAAATATTATATTATTGCCTGTATTATTCAATAATAATTATAATAATCGTTTTGTAAATAAGTTCAATTTTATTTTTGTGGATAATTTTAAAACTAAAGCAATAAATGAAATTATTAAATAACGCACTTTTATCCGTTCTAAAACCGTAAATTACCACTAATTTTAAGTAGGTAACTGTGTTTATTTTAATTTTAATTTTAGTAGTCTCAATTTTTTTCTTCTATAATATTACGAACATGTTCTAGATTAATTCTTTTTATCAATAATACTAAACCTGAAACTCCCAAAGGTGACACCATACATAAATATGTTATAGAAATTTCCCAAAACGAAGAAACATTCTTACCTATTCAATGGAGATGTATTGTTGTATTGTGTACGCATTTTTACTATTAGATTTTTTTACTACTACACTTACTTTATGTATTATGTAATTGTAATACACATAAATATGGATATATGCGTTCTATCATAATGAATTGTGAAATTGTAGAATGGGAATTGGCCGGGCAAATTTTAAAAATAAAGTATGTTTTATGGGATGCTCGTTTTATTTGTCAAACATCCTCGAAAAAACTTATTTCAATCAATCTATTTAAAAGGTCTACCAATAAAAGTTGAGTTTAGGCGCTATAAGTAGCGCTAGGTATGTTATGAACGTAGCCAATGCTTCAAAATCATTGTATTACGTCCAAATTCTGAACAGACCACCAACTCAAATTGCAACCAATCATTGGTAAAATGAATTTTATACGGCAAAATTAATTATCTGCTTGAAATATGAGATTCTGCGCGAGTAGATTCGATCTAATAGGATCATAATAGGACTTTTAATAATATGACACAAACAAAATGTCGCACGATATGATTTTCTCCTACAAGTTAGCGAATCTGTTTAGCGCCATCTGATCGAAACTTTCAGTAATTATGAAAAGCAAAATGGCAAGAAATCTACAAAACTAAACTTTTGTCTTCAACATATTTTTATTTGTAAATATGTAATTATTATAAATAAATCATCTTTCGAGTTTTTACTTTGCGTATTTACAATACGAAAATATGATTAAATCTATTTATAATTTAATCTGATACTATACCTACTGTAAACTAGATGTCGCCACCAGAAATTGTTTATGTGTATAATTTCTTATTTATGATTATTATTGGTAATTATTTACTCAAGTAATTGCAATTCCGTCCAACAATTACACCGAACAATAACTAATTAGCCTCGTTTGCATATAAGATGTATACAGTCACAGTGAGTATTAACGGTAGTGTTTTGTGATTCTCCGATTTTTCTCAACATTCTGTACCCTATGGTAACCAAATACGTAAATAATGTCTCCTGAGTTGAATGGTAATCCTCCAACAGTGACGAAACGTAAGAAAAACCGCGAGAAGAAACACTCCTCAACATCTGTGATCAACGATTGCAACATGCCGTCATACAATTGCTTCCAAAATAATCTAAATTCTTTCCCTAACCTAACACTTCAAGATACCACTTCCGCCTATTACCCCTTTTTTAATTGCCCGATTCCTACCGAACCGATGTCATTACCGGTTTATCCAACGCATTATCAAACCTATTCATACCCTTCGAATCCCAATTTAACATACAGTGGTAACGTTACAAATAAGATGAATTTCACCAACATATTGCCATCATTATCAGTGGAATCTAACGATTACATGTCTTTGCCGATTGTCACCAACGATCAGAGTGAGTGTGGGAAACGAAGGTACTCAGATCCTGGCCCCAACGATAGTGATTCAAGTACAAATTCTGTCGAGAACCGCATTATACGTAAGCTAAGTGATCAAATTAATACGTTGAAGGAATGTAATAGGAAATTGAACCGCGAGATAAATGAAATGAGGATTGAATTGAATGTATTGAAGCAACAACAGCAGAATTCGAGGCATTTTGATAGGGAATACGAGCCTGGGATGTTGGCGGAGTTTATTAAGGAGGTTCGAGATGCTGCTAGAGTTAGAGAAGATGCATTAATTGCGAAGGTGAAACATATGATCGAAGAGAAACAACTGAGTTTGGTAAGTTGAGGAATGATTTTTTTATGTTAATTTGAAATTTTATTTTAAGAAATATTTAAAATTCCTCTCCATTAATCTTAATCTTAACAGTTTTGTAGACATAAAACTGTTATTGTGTGAGAAATTTATTAACAATTGTGCATAATTTTATAATTAAATTCCATTTCTCACATAGTAAGCAAACTATAATCTACGTCCCATTAAATCTTTATAAATTATTTAATCTAGCATGCATGCATGAGAAATGATTCATACACATTAATTTAAATCCAATTAAAATTATTTATAACCGCTTGTCGCTTCCTATTGTTTGAATTGAACCGAATTATAAAAAGGATAATTATAGTAATAAATTTCAAATTCAACCATCCGTGTTACGTCGATCAAACAGGAATCTAATTGAACGGATTATGTTGGTAATCCGGCCGTTGGATGGCGCTAGCTGTTCCATTTTGGGGAAAGATCTTCCTATACAAATTTATCTATCCCTTCATGTCTACTCCGCACATACAATATAAAGTACACTGTTTATATTTGCGTAGTAATATCGTCGTGTGGACATAGCACATTCAATTTTACCACTTTTTCTTTCGTTTTTTTTAGTAAACTTCGCTCCACAAATTCTGTTAAAATTCCATTGTGTGTAGTTATGTACTCAACACTTTTGTGCACACTGATTTAATATTGATAACTGTCGGTCTTTCTCGTGGAATAGGTCTATATGGAAAAAAAGGACACCTAAATTCGTCTATTAAATTTGTTTGAACTGATTTTATTGCTTGTATTTCTACTTTTTAAGAATGAGCTTTCATTTAAGTGTTAACAATTTTTTTATGTACAATTAAAGTAGAAAAATCGATTTTTGAAACAAAGATAATCATAAAGATGCTTGTAAAATGAAATGTGAAATTCTGTTTTATTAAATATGCATTTCCTTTCTAACATTTCAACAACTTCATTTTATTGATCATCATCGATTCGACTGGCAGACATATAGACATATGGAGGGGTCTTGTGGCAAAAATACCAAATTTGATTGGCTACCGAACACCAATAGACGTTTTTAGAAAACCAAAAATACGCAAAAACGATTTAAAAAATTAGATGCAACTTTGAAATATATCGTCACATACGTAATTTCTCAGATTTTGTGACTCAAATACTCAAAATGTTGTGTCTTGTTTTTGTATCGCAACAAATTGATAATCATTGTATGGTCACTGCCCTTTTAATGATTGTCTGGACTTACACACAGTACTTACAGTTCACTATGTCTTCCGTAGACTTTCAAAGATGGCCAAATGCGGAGGCTGGTGCTGTTTAGCTGCTCTGTTCTTTGGAGGTACCAAAACGAAAATTCATTTTTGACCTATGACCATCTCGCAAAATTCGGGACAGTTATGAGAACTGATTTGTTTTACGCTGGATAGAAATTAACTGATGGGTAGATTGGATGACAGGATTCCAATTGCCTGTGATTTAGAGCCATGAAATAATATATTCAGTGTTTGACGACCTTCCAAGACTTGGGAAAAGTGTGATGAAAATTGAAACCTCAGTAATATGAAACTTTAAAGATTCCCTTGAAAAGTTTTCAATTGATGTTTCGCTGAACAAGCTGTCTTCTAAAGTCTGTCAGTCTTTAGATATTTTGTCATTGGGGTTGTTTAATTATTTGCAAATTTTTTGCAACCGCTATTGGAAGGAGTCAATCATTTATCAATACCAATTTTTGGGGGTTTTAGAGAAGGAGAAAGTTTGATGTTTGAAGGAACCCATTCTCTAAATATCGCTTATTAAAGGCTATCTAATACTTTATCTATTACTTAAAGGCTTAATTGGTAAATAAAACAATTCCGTTTTGGTATCACACAAAAAAATTGTCTTCTAATTTTGTTCCTTTTATAGTAGGAGGCTGTAATACGTTTTTCAGTTTTTGTGCTTTGCCCTTGTCTTGTTTTTGCCCCTCCTTCTGTATTTGATTCCGTCATTTTCTTCATAGTAATCCACTCAATGATTACCTACATATAACAGTATTTGTTTTTAAAATTCTGTTTCTTGAATCAAGTTTTCTTTGGAGATAACGAACCCCATGATGAAATACTTTTGACCACATTATTTTTGGAGCGAAATAAATTCAACGCCAACGTTTGTTTGCTAGAAGTGTTCAGAAAATCAGGAAAACCAATCGCCCAAAACGAATCAGTCTCGACTACGGCAATGCAAGGTTTTTAAGTGTTCAAAACATCGATATGGTCGTACAGTCTGCATCAAAAATAAATAGCTAGGTCAACGGTTTTCCACGCCTGAAAAAGCGGTTGATAGGTTCAAATCCCATGTTTTGGAATATTTTGAAAAACAATAGAGACATTTCCGATTATAAATATTTGTTTTTATTCGTCTATCTCAAAGTATAAGTAAGTAGCATCCCCCGTGTTATGTTTCACTTGTTTTACAAGTGAAAAAATAAGAATCAAACCATAATCATAAATGCAAATAATTTTTTGAGGTTGGAATTGTGGTAATTGTTTAAAAAACGACTCCATCAACGCAAAATAAACAATCGAACATCATTGCTGACAAAATTCAAAGTAAATAGTGTAAAACAGTGTTAATTTCCAGAAAATACATTTTTCAGTTTACAAATTATATAATCTTAGTTAAATCTATCAAACACACCGTTTCATTTGTCTCATTATATCTCCAAAACAACGTCAGAGAGATTCATTGAATTTAAAGAAAAATGTTTGTTTAGGAAGGAGTTGCTTTTACAATAGATCGTTAGGCGTAATTCATTCGAAAAGATGCCGCTAGTAACTCATTTAAAGATGATTTGTCCAAATAACAGCAACTATTACGTAACCAATTAAAAACAAAAAAATGCGAAAGTAATAAATTAAACAATAAACTTGTTTATTAAAACTACAAACAGTCCAAAACCAAAGCGTAAATAAAAAAAATCACAACTCAAATAAAGCGGTATCGCGCAGTTTGCAAAAGTAATTATATCAAAGGAAACATACAACAATAAACGTCATGAATTCCGTACGTTATGCCGGCTGTACAAGAATCACAGTATAGAACTGTCAAAATGAGGCTCGTTAGGGAAACGATAAAAAGAACAGGATTTAAGCAAACAGTGATCATCATTATTTTTTAAATACACTTGGAAGATCCGTCACAACATAAACAAACAATGTCACGCAAATTTACATCTCCGGGATTCACATCTTTCTACAGGTAGAAATTTTAGTGCCTATGTGTGTGCCCTTACGTGGATTATATTAGTTAGAGCTTGTAGCGCGGCATAGTTTTATTGTATAAAGAGTGCCCCGGAAGTAACACGTAGACCCCACTTAGTGATGTGGTTTCGCGCTTTTATAGTGTATACACGGCCACCCACCTAGGCGGGATCTCTATGCTGCCCGTTGAGCTCCTTTTTTTGTTAGGGGAGACGTTCTAACTGAATTATATACCTGCAGCCAGTCTCCGGAGAGGCCTTAATCGTATCCTTCGTTGAAATTCGGAAGAATTCTTGGTATTATGTTAGGAATTGTTGACGGCGATGTTTTAGATTTTATTGTTTTATCGCCTTGCGAGGAAAATATCGGGATCATAGCTATAATTTAAAGGAATTCGTAGAAATATTGGACGTAAAATTTATGTAAAAATAATTTTTAATTAATGAAGCAAGGAGGAAAAATAAATCTCCATGAAACTGATGATGTGAATGAATATAAAAACCTTGGCTCTAAATATCAAAGAAAAGATTGAACGAAACGGATATCATCATATACAAAAAAAAGTATGACAAATAAAGGCATAATCAGGCGATGTATGGTACGTGGAGAGATGGCCAACCAAACTAGACCTACACGCCACTAAAATACAAAAACCGCTATTTCACCCACAAAACATTAAACGTTTGCCATAAAGCCAATGCGTTTCACCGGCGAAGCTGTCATTATCAAACTGACATTAATTGCTAGAATTTTAATCAATTTTTTTGTGTTCTACACTTCTTGAAAATGATATCGATGGCTGTCATGGTTCAAGTCTCTGTTACGAGGACTTCCGAGTTTTGACCTTGTCGTAGTACTGTAAATACACTGATGACCATCAGTGTTTACCCACCGTCATTCTTTTAGCAGTTTTGCTAGTGTGAGTGGTTTTATTCCGGACCATGAACATTGCAGTTGTTGCCAAAGCGTCTGTTAGGGTTTGAGATAAATTTTCAAACTTCGTGGTCTAATTCTTCCCATAGAAGTTCAATCGGATTCAGATCCGGGCTTTGAGGCGGCCAGGTGATAATAACAATGTTTTCTTCTCGTTGCATTTCTTTCAAATACCCACGGCATAACTTGGAGGCGTGCTTAAGATCGTTATCCTGTTGAAATACAGAGTTTGGTCCAATTAGCCGTGTTCCAGACGGAAGAGCATTGGTCTAGAAAATTTCTCTGTATTTTAATCAAATCGCCTACAGATGTGCCTGTAAAACATCCCCAAACCATTATTGATTTTCGTCCATGTTTAACCGCGGGTAGAATGCAAAATGCAAATGCTCTTTCTCCTGCCGATCTTCGGACAAAGGTCCTTCCTTTGGAGCCGAATATCTCAAATTTAAACTCGTCAGTCCATAGCACTTTTTTCCACTCTTCCAAAGAGCAGTCCTTATGTTGTCTTGCCCAAGTTAATTTTTTGACCTATTATAAATTAAACTTTGTTGAACTTCTTTCAATTTTGCTTGAAGAATCGTGTGCAGAATGGTAATATATCAAATCAACTACATGTCACATTTGGAGTTCCTCAAGAAAGTATAATGGGCCCTTTATTATTTACAATTTATGGCTCTAATATAACTAAACGTGGAAGATATTCCGCTTTTCCTAATGATCTTAAAGAAGTTGTCACTGAATCTGAACATCTCTCTATCAATCCCAAGAAGTCACCGGTGTTAGTTTTCGGATGGACCAAACAAAGAAATTTGGTCTTGTCTCAGGTCAACATTTCTATTATAAATGTACTCCTTCCCCACTCTGACTGTTTTAAAAACTTTGGGCCTCTTAATTTCTGTGACCACGTGTTTGTGTCTTTAGAATGGATGGTCATAACGTTAATGTTAGGATTAGGAGCCTTTCCACTTCTGCTCGAATTCGTTCTTTCAGGACTTCAGGGAACATCACAGCATTGCCATGGGCATCTTCGAAATAGTAGGTGTCTGTGATCTCGGATGAAGACATAGCGCACCACACCATGACTATTCTGTAGTGAAGAGATTGTTGATGCATTTCTTATTACCGTAAACTGGGCTGACTTTGATCAAAATAAAATAATAATTTTCATGTATATTTCAAAAACCATTAAGATAAAAAAGGTACAAACTATCCAAATATGGATGTTAGGGCTTCTTTTATATAATTGTATACTTGAATGTAGTGTACAACTTTATACATATATGGACACATTTTGTATATAAAAAGCTGATTAAATTCACTTGAATATCTGGGGCGTCTTTGATCATGGTCTAGAGATTGCATAGATCTGTATTAAATCTCAATAGATACGGCCGATATCACCCCGGTGACAATCCGTCAACAAGTTTCTAACCAGGATAGGTCGGGGTGACTTTGATCACTTATATTTCAGGGCAACTTTGATCACTACCCTTAGACTGTCAATAAATAATAATAATATAGTGACTGTATTGTCCATTTATCATAAGAGAACATAATTGAATAATAAAATAAATACAGATTATATCATAAACATAAATCAGGTCAGTATTCCTTAAGATGAATAAACGTTGGAAAAACAAATTCAGCTCGGTGGATGCTGCCTTCTTTCTTCGGTTTTGGCAAAATTGAAATCATATCTGACTTCGAAACCAAAGAGATATCATTTTCAACGAGTCTGAATTTTTGCTTGTCATTTTTAACGAAAGCTCTGAATCCTTGAACTTCCATTTTATTTTCGGATATTATTTTGGTTATACAGCACACATAAATGTATGGAGATCCATACATTCCATTGAATCTTATTAGAGCATATCTTCCCTCTTCAAGCAGCTCATCTTCTGTAAATAACTATGATGGCTCTTCCTCGTTTCTTTTCACAGAGACGATCGACTGTATTTCTTGCTGAGCATCATCTCTTTTTGGGCTGGACAATTCCTACTGTGTATCACTCTCTTTTGATTCTCTTATTTCAATAGACGACTCTTGTGATGAGCTCTGGGCAGTGTCATTGATCACTGGGGTGTCATTGATCACTGAATGGGAAGTGATCAATGACACCCCCAAGAAAAAAAATCTAACCTACAAGAACGTGATTCAACTAGGACATGTTTTCTCCTCCAAAACCTATATTTGAAACATCAATCTAGAGAACAGCTATCATAGATACACAACAAACTAATAAATAGACTTGGCACTTACATTTTTGTGAGTATCAAAACAGCACTGCTACTTTAGATAATAATCTGTCACATTTATTCACATTCTACACAGAACTACTACTGAATCGAATAGGCGGTACGACAGGATATGAAGCTGGACAGTATTGTCACTGGATATCCTGCCAAATAATGAAGGTAAACTTAGTTACAAACACCAGAGTTGCCACACATCCAGAAATGTCATCTTTGATCAATGACACCCCGAATGTCCAAAGTCACCCCTGTTTACGGTATTGTTATTATTAATAAATAAAAGAAAACAAACCCTAAACTTGACGTTTCACGTTCATGTAAGTAGTTTCTTCAAGAGTGAAAGGTTGGTAAGACCGTCTTAACCATGCTAGAAGTGAAAACCTGCTGACCCTTTTTACATATATTCTATTTTACGCAAAGTCCAGATATATATCGCCAGTTGAACTATCACCTCAAATAATTATTCCTTGCTAGCTATGGTGGTAGTTATGGTGTGTTTGAATGCACTCTAAGGTGTTCACAAAGTTTTAGCCGGCACTTGCGAGTACTAAACACACATTGTCACATTGTTAACTAGTATTTAACCATTCACTCTGTATGTGACGATGATGATTTGGTCTTAATAGAATGAGTTGTAAACCACGATACTGTCCTCACTTCTAGGCGATAATTTCATCAATTGTCGAGAGATATTCGATGCTATCGTAGGGAAACGTTCCGGCTGAGGACATACTTTCCTTCTTTGATATTAGAAACCCTCCTCGTATATGAGTGGAGTATTGCTCAGCAACTCCTCTATGTATGTGTTACGCAATATCTTGCCAAGACATATACATACTTGTTAAATGGATGCCAATCACTTAGTTTGTCCTGAAACCGGCATAACTAATCCAACAACCTACCAACCTAAAGCGCGGTTCTAAAGGTTTGCCCTCTAATTCTGCAATTGAATTAGTCTAAGAAGGCGTATTTATAGTCCATTGCTCTCCAACTAAAAGTAGAAATGTATTAACTAAGGTGTTTTGTTTTCTAATGAGTGGCCCTTGACACTTCACGGTCATGCTAATTGTCAAGTTTGCCATTATGATCTAGGGAAAATCCTCAATGGATGAGAGAAGACCAATACCTTAAAGAGGTTAATGCTTGCGCAGGAATTGTTGGAGATGATATCGTAGGTCCCTTCTTCTTTGATATAAATTTGAATGGCGATAATTATTTAGCACTGGTCTAGGATAATGCTCTGCCAACTTTGACAAACTTGTATCCACAAGTTCCAGCGAATATGATATGGTTTCAGCAAGATGGAGTGCCGCCCCATTACTAAATCAATGTCCAAATGTAAATCTGTAAAAAAAAATTTAATTGTCAAGAAAAATTCTTAGGATTTTGATAACACGATTTATTAAAAAATATTTCGAACTACCAAGAAGTTTTTGCTCCATCTACGTCACAAATTTCCTACCAATCAACATCTCCGTTGCTCATTTTATTGAGATTTATTGAATTTAAATGATATAAACGTCTATGCTAGTTATAGCCAACAGCCACCGCTGTAGCTGTTAGTACAGAATAATTGTTAGGACGATTCCAATTTATACATGTATGTATATGCTGTAATTTTTTCTGCATAACACTATTCATCTCCATTTTCCCAACGAATTTCGCTCTAAACGACCCCCTAATTCACTAGGGTCGTCTCGTACTGCCATTCCAAAAAAGAACCTCCGAGTAGCATACGGTAAGTAATACGATACTACGAAGGCGGGGTACAGACGTCGTTGGTGGCGACTATGGCCGCGCAAACATCTAAATTGGCCTAATGGAGGTTCAAGCCGGCAGTAACGCAGGGGTTAACCAAGAAGGCTCTGGCCAGCCGCATCGTCTGGTCATTCCCGGATTAAAATCCCCATTAAAGCAATTAAGAAGATAGGCTATACGGCGGTGTAATTCGTGATGCTCCACACACATTTCCCCACTAAGATACTCTCATTTCGACCATCATCAGCAGTATCTACTACCAGGGCGTACGATTTTCGCGTTACTTGCGACGACCGTATTACCGCAGATATATCCTCGTTCTGAACAGATTAACTAGCCGGAGAACGGTAAAACGGAGATCATTAAGGAATCCACCAATAAAGTGGAGATTTTAATGTATATTCGGGAGTGGTTCGGTGGAAAATCACGGGAAAGAATGTATAATATACGGTTTCGGTCTCGAATTACAACACACAGTAAAGTGGAATTATTGGAGGTTGAAATTACGGTCTGGTTGTCTCGATCGTGTTAGTTTGTTAAGTGTATTAAAGGAAGAAATCCGTTGAGTATATTATGGAATTAATGATGCTTGTTTTAGATTTAATGGTTATCAAGCCTTAAGTAAATATTAGATCGGTTCGTAATGATTATAATGAAATAATCCCCGTTCCTATGTTGTTCCTGAAGTTTTATGCTAGTACCCGTATAATTCATTCAACAAATTTGAGTATGCACAGGACATACCACAGGAATTGAGTCAGAAGTATAAAGTCTACACCGTACGTGTGGAGGTTAGGTAATGATTCTGATACTGAAGAGAATGAACTTGGTATAATGTGATTGACCAAATTCTATAAATTTCCATTTTGAAGGAATCTCAGAGACAGACTGTTACTTATGCTACCACCTGAGAAACTAGATTTGGAATCCAAACTCAAGTCTTCGACCATAGTAGTCAGTTGGCATTCCAATCTTCTTCTTTAGGTACAAATGTTAGTGCTTGGCCTCTTCCAGGTTTTCTACGTCATCTATTAGGTGTGGTTGCTGCTGTCTTTAGATACTACTAAATTAAATTTTATGATTTGGTGTTCCAGTAGACTGCTGATTCTTCTGTCGGTGATCATAGATACAATCGATGTAGTAAGTGGGATGAAGCCTTGACGGCTGGGTTCAAACTAGTGGTAATAACTGAATCTCCTATGTTGGGAGTATCGTTGCTGTTGAACAACAATTGGGGTTGTAGCCTCTAAGAAAATCTTGATATCTTAAAATATTTTATTACTGAATGACAAAAATTTGGCTAAATTACCAGATGTTGGATGTGATTCGTTCTTCTGACTTAACATGCCCCATCTGCTTTATGCTTTTTTGGGCAAAAGTTTTATAGAAATTCTGTACAGTGATGCTGGGATGCAAGTCGCTGGAAATAGTCGTTTGTCTTCGAGTTTTTGCAGAGTTTCGAGCAGCATTCCGAAGAAGAACCTTAAAGCGTATCTCCTCCCTTTCAACATTTTTAACCTGAGTTTTTGCCAGGAAATAGTAATAGTATGGATATAGGTGCCGTAATAGGCAATAGACCAGCTGATGTGGATGATCTAAAAGAAATACAAAACGCTAGAAAGATAGTTTTCGTTGATTAGGGGCTGGTACCACTTTGCTAACGTTTTGCAAGGTGATTTGCAAGAACCTATTGGGGTTGCTTTAGAAATTGTGAGCATTATAGTTCAAAAAAAGACAAAGAGCCACAGAATAGACGACCTCAATGATCAATAAACCGAAGAAATTAAAGAAAACAATTTTGGGCTGCAGCTTGATTAGTTGATAAGCAAACAATATCGCTTCTGATGTGAATCAAATAAAATGCAAGGAAAGATAAGGTTTGACTTCAAAAGAATCTTCCTATACTTCCACTAATTGGAAAATAATCTCTGTTCGCTATTGGGCAGAAGAAACTAGGCAATCATATCTCCAAAGAAGTTGATTTGGATTTGGAAATATCCACTATTAGACATAATTCACAAGCACAACTTCAAGATCAAGCGATACAAAACTAATCTTTGGTATACCAACATATGACCAAACCAATACGAGAAGCGATAGGTATTGGGTGGTCATTATCACTCATGCTCGGTGAACACAGTACATTGTCATAATCGACAGGTGTTAGTGTATTTTCTTAAGGCAGAATCCGTATATAGAATAGTTGCGATCGTCTTTCCTCCAAACCTGCTATGTTTTTATGGAATGTAGTGGTAGTTCTAAGAATTTCCTAAGGATTTCCAAGAAGCTCTTAGTCGTGTGGTCATCTTCTTCCAATTTTACTTTTCTCATAGAAATGTTCTTCTAATTGTCTTTAGAGAGTGATTTTTGATTCTCTTAGAGTGAGTTCTTAGACGAGGACCAGTACAATTTTGCAATCATATCCATGGTAGAATGTGGATGGAACTACCACTCTGGCCCTGGGGGTTGACTCTGTGGTTACCCAGAATAGATTATAGCATATGGCATATCCGACGAATGTCCCTATTGTTTTGTTTTATCTAGAAGATATTAATCGACAACCAGCTATTAGTTGAAGGCCACTCTCATAGATTCAAATTTTGTGATGCATTTGACTATATGTAGGTACAAGGTAGATATTTCCGGAAAAGATGTTGTCATCTTTGGGTGAGCACCAGAATTAAAAAATTCTGGGCATTGATCCAGGTAGGCTTAGCTCTAAATGCTGCGATTCATAATTTTTTGAGCAAGGTTAATATTTTAGTGAGTTTTTCAACGAAGTCTTGAAGATTAGTTTTGCTTTTGTTTCTTCGGTGCTGTTAAATTCTACGAAGTAAGCTCTTCAGTGGATGAAATATTTTGTGATTCAAAAACAGTTCTACACTCCAAGAGCTCTGTTCTTTTCGGGTTCAATAACAGCAATCGAAGTTGTAACACTTTGATCAGATCGTCCAAGAAGTTGGGAAACCTGAAACTGTTGTAGTGCGTTTAAAGTGGACCTAAGCATAAGGTCCGAAGGTTGGAGAGGTTGAGTAGTGTGCCCAAGTAATTGCAAAATTATCACTTCCTGTTGACAAATAAACAAGATCGCTTCCAGAATGCAGAACGCAATGCCTAAACATTGTGGAATTCATGTATCCAGTTTCAGAAACACGAGCCAATTTGCTAATAGAAGCTGCCCATTAATGCTTCGATCCTCAGTGATTGCTGTGCAATTATTTTCGTCCAAATAGAGATTGAAGCTGAGTTTTTGATGTCAATAAAGTAAGAACATCCTGTTTTAGCTCCAGATTTATTGGTATTACGCGATTAGGTGAAGATTACCTGAACATCTTGCATCCTAAAGCTGGGACGATTGATAAAGTGTAAGGAAATGGAAGGATTAAAATTAATATTTGTGGATCAATTAGATTTGCTGCTGTGTCAACCATCGCATTATCTTTCTACTTAAGTATGAACATTATCTAGATCGACTTTCTGCATAGATTTCATTTCAACCCATTTTCATTTTCTTCAATACCAGATCGTAAAAAAGTATGATACAAACTATATATTCTTAGTGCACCGAGGAGAGCGTCTCCCATAGCAGAGATACATAAAGGAGAAAATTCCAAAGTAAACGTAGCGACGAATCTCTCCTTGCATCATCTCGGAGATTATTTCTGCACTACTACAATCATGGCCGATATTGATTTTATTAAGATTTCCCAGGCTGAGTACGTGGACAGCGTTCTGTCAATATTTGCACTGGGAAGTAGATGTTCTCATCATCCATAGTGGGATAGATCGAGTTTCTTTTGCCGGGTCGATATTTTCGAGATTCGAACGAACTGGGCGAGATGATTGCAACTCGAATACGGTTAGAAAAAAAAAGTATATAGTGTAGTATGACGCAAGACGAGAGCTCCATATCTTCAACGTCGAAATATCAGAAAGAGATGACCGTATAGCGATATTAATAAAGGGAAACGTGTGAAAAAAGATTGGCTGGAAATTTTTAGGAGAGCGTGTACACAAACAGCGAACGATACGGGGAAAAAGTAAATCAATATTTGCACGGCGAATGTAATTAGGTAAAAATGTTTTTTCCGTAATTTAGATTGCGATTTAGGAACAATTTAATGAGAAAGGTATTATATTTCAGTAAGCTGGTGGTCTAATATTGATGGAGATTCTTTTATATTTCAAATCAGTGGGTTACCAAATAAATGATACGCTACACCACATCATTTAGCCCAATTTAGCTAAGAAGGAAACATAATTACTTTAAGATCATCTCTGAATGGATTCAAATTCGTTTTGTCAGAATCTGTCAACGAAAATGACAAAAGAAAAAGTTTAACAATGCAAACGACCAACTGCATAGAAATGTCGAACGTGACGCACACCAACGCACTACGTACCAACGAATTGGTAGTACCCTGATGTGATTGGACATAGCTTAGAATTGTTTATCGCAGTACAGCATTTTTCTTGGCACGCCATAAGTCATCAAGCATGTAGGCACTTAGGCAGAGAATGTACAAGAGGAGATGCTCCATATCTTGAAGTTTGCCACAATCACATAAAGTATCTGACACATCCATCTTATTTTATTGACCTTGATTGGGGCGACTTATGGTCTGATTTGGTTGAGGGTTTTCCAGGTCTCCAAGTGGGTAGTGTTCAGGAAACTCTTTCCGGCACATAATCTGCTTGCCAGTTCTTCTCCGTTGGAAAGTCTGTTTGAATTTTTCTGTGTATCCTGTAGTTTGAAATTCGACCAATCACATCAGAGTGCTACCAATCCATTAACAACTGTTTCTACTGAACCTCTACAACCTTCTACACTTTAACCGTTACCAGCGTCATCTAGGTACAAAAGTTAGGATAAAGAAGGAAGCATCTATTAATAGTGAAGTGAAATAACTACATTGTGTTTTTTTAAAATTTATATAAAAATCAATTGCGACAAACAGGTTGATTTTGCTGTTTGAAGTTTTGGGAATTGGTTAAAAGTTTCGTAAATAATATATCGCAGTGGCTATTGCTATAATTTGGTATTGGTTCTGCAATTTCCTCCATAATCTACCTCAGTTTTAGAGCTGCTGGAACTACTTACCTCGATTGCCCAACTGTGAGGTTGGCACAGTTTTGGAATCGCTGACATAATGAGGAACACATTCTGATAAAATACTAATTGAATATGCTGCTTTAGAAATTACATGAAATAAATCCACTTACCACATTTTGGCCAAATTCCAAAGATCGAGACGCAGAGTAAAGAAACAGTAGTGCTGGTGATAGATTAGATCCTAGAAGGCGCCCTCTAAGTTTGTCCTCTTTATGAGGCTTAACGTCCTTGACAGCGGCTCCTGTATGTAGCTCTGTGCTGTGGGATACTCTGTGCCCAAAATTAGAAATCTTGCCCTTGCCAAGCCTTTGCACTGGCACAGTACATGGACTGGGGTTTCTTCCTCCTCCTTGCAGAATCTGCACATGGCATCTTCCGCTAGGCCTATGTTGTACATATGCCTATTTAGTCTACAGTGACCTGTCAACAGGCCTACTAACATTTTGACGATTTTCCTGTCTTTATCTAGTAGGTCTCTAGTGAATTCAGGCTTCTGTTCTTTTAGGAACTCCTTTGCCTGTCTTTGCCCAGGTGATCTTTGCCAACAATCCCTGGATCTATTGTGCATCCATTCGTTGATGGATTTTCTGATTTGTGATTTGGTGGTGACGAAGGATGGGCCAGGCCCGACGAATTGCCTCGACGAACCTTCCCTGGCCAGATCGTCTGCCGCCTCATTTCCCTTCACGCCCTCGTGGCTGGGAAACTAGGCCAAAATTAGTTTCCTTTGGGAACCCACCTCGTTTACGGCATTAACGCAGTCCCAAACCAGTTTGGAGTCAACGCTTGCTGAACTAATCGCTTTAACTGTTGCTTGGCTGTCCGAGAAGATGGCGACGCTTTTTTCCGACCTCGATCCATCTTTCCACTTCTCTAAGGCAATGGTGGATTGCTGCTACCTCAGCTTGAAAGACCGTTGTGGCCTTGCTGAAGCTGATCGAGAGAGTCTTCCTAGGCTTTCCTCCGTATATACCGGCTCCTACGCCTTGTTCGGTTTTGGAGCCGTCTGTATACCAGTTCGAATCCGCTCTTATCGGAGAGCCTTTCTCCCAGTCCCTCTTGTATTATAACCTGATATTTCCTATCCAGGTTGAATTTCTGAACCTGCTGGTGATAACTATATAGCAGCCCAGAAGGTTGGGGACTGATTGGATACTACTATGTAGCTAGATTTTAAAAACAGTTGAGCCGGTTGAGGGGTTGGTTTGGAGGTGATTGGGGCCCGGGTTTTGAAGGCAGATAAACTGATCGAGAACTTGGCTCAGGTGTTAAATAGTTTAGCTGGTGGAGAGCTCCCATCAACTTTCAAACAACCTTATGTCCAACAAGATATCTCCACCCCAAAATGGGCAGAAATTTGTGGCACGTTATGGGGGGCAATTGATTCTCAATAACTTATGGAATCGTAGATTTTCTTGGATTATTCAAGGTTTTTTCTTTGATGTTTCTATACTGGTTTAAAGCAAATTTTTTGCTAGTTGCTACAGAAGATGGATAGATGGTACTATGCCTGTGATCATATATGCTGCAAATTTTAAAAACTTTATCCAAAATCGGCCAAATACACTACAAATCCGGTCCTGCATAATCATTGCCTACATACCTAACGATTACGACATTCTGACAATCTTTCTAAAATTTGTTACACTATATAACACATAGTATCTATAATATATAATATTTTAGAAGATAGGATGGTACAATAAAAAAAGAATACATTCACAACATTCATTAGCAGGTGTTTTGTACAAAATATTACAAAATATACGAAAAAACATCTAAAATTTCTATCCTACGTGAAATAATTGATTTCATAACGTTTATTGCTGCAGCGTTTTCCGTTAATAGCATTTCTATTAACGCTTGTATAACAGGATCCACATTCTACATTTCGCCTTATACTTAAAGGTTAAGATCATCCAATATTCATTCAAAAATGAACATCACATCGTTTCGTTTGAGTTTCAAAGAAAAATAAGACGCTATCAGCGACGTCAGTCGGTTTAATAATAAATATGTATTATGAATGACCATGAAACGCAATTAATTTTTGTCGACATCAACTTGCTACTACTACTTCAAGAAAGCGAAAAAAAAATAGGAGATGTGTTAAGAAGATAATGTGTCTCTCTTATTGTTAGGCACTTTATTAGATGCGTTGAGCAAACCTGTTTTTCTAGGAACGTTTTATTGCTTCATGCATACAGGTACTAATGATAAGAATTCTGTTCCCATAATGGTAGTGTAAATAATTTACACCGGCACTGTTCTATTTTTATTCAGCGAAGTTAATATTGCTAAAGGTATTGGTGTCTAATTAGACTTATACGATTATAAATTTAACTACATAAACTACTTGATTATCTTTGAATTTTTATTTTCAGAATCAGTTTCAAGTAGTTACTGAGAAAACTCGTTGTAGTGATCGGATTTCTAAGTTAGAAGAACAACTGAAGAACATAAGTATGAATCATAGTAGGTGAGTAAGATTCTTCATGACCTTTCATTATGTAATGTAGTACTAACAAATACTTCACTTATTTTGTTTATGTAAACCATTACACAACTATGGTGCTGCAATTACGTCTGGAATTTTATTGAATTTGGTACAGAATTTGGTATTGAAATTAGTAATAGCTATTTCCAGCAACGAGGCTCTAACTCAAATCGCAATTCATGAATTTCGGCAATTACAATCGCAAACTTGACCGATGGAAAAGCACTTTCTTCTTTGCAAAATGAGGCCGCTCCTCTTTGATTTTATCGCTCGATTGTTGCAGCAAATTGGCTCCCATTTATTGTTTTTCCCTTTTCTAACTAGTCGAACAAGATAATTCCATGCGAATCCCAAAATACACTTGCCATAACATTCCGTGCAGACGAAACCGTTTTTGCCTTTACGGGGAAACTTTGTGTGTCCATTGCTTGGACTGTTCTGTGGTTTCGAGGATGTAATGGTGAACCAAGCTTTCATCGACGGTTATGAAATGAGGCAAAACGGATTGCGGGGAAAATTTGCCAAAAGGTTGCGCGAAACACTCAAGCCATTTACTTTTTGCTGCAGTGTAAGCAATTAATTACTCACACTCATAGTAGCAGCAAACAAAAAACTAAGGTATGTGGTGATTATATTGTACAAGCATTGCATTAGATTATGGACGTTAGGAAATATGTTTGATGGGTCTAAAAGTTACGTCAATTTAGCACATCCAGAAGACGTAATACTTGACGTATAGGTAACATTAGGAATGATAACGTGATTTGACGAATAAACACAATCATGTAGATTTGAGGAGAAAATGACGTAAATGCTGACTAAAATGTGACGTTTAAAAAACGCTTCCTATTTATCCCTAAGAGATGTAGTTGTTCCTAAGTTGAACACTAATATCAATATTATATCATACCCTAGTGATTCTAGTCGTGGTGACGATTCAAATTAGATGCAAAAAATCTCGACTTACGAGAAAGTGATTGCATGGTTTAAAGTGACACTTTAGCGAAGGAGTCTGTAGAGGCAGATGCTCCCCCAATCCATTTTGAAATGCATACTTAGGCATCCAACTTACGTTTGCCACAATGTATTTCTTAGAGGCAAGATTTCCAATATTTAACCACTTGTGTGTACTCCACCTTCTCTGAATCCTCAATTTTGAAAGTTATTCTAGTACTTAGAAAACACTGAAAAGTTTTCTTTTTTGGATTCGGTTGAGGATTAGGAAATCCATTATTTCTGCGGTAGATGGAAATTCAGATTTATCCTTATTGGGAGGGTACCGTTTTGCACTAAAAACATTCTTAAGCTGCTTTTCGTTCAATCCATTCTGTTGTGAGTTATAGTGTATTAAATATGGACGCCAAAAAAGAGAGAATTCTGTAGATTTTACAGTTTTTCTTTGATAAAGGCAAAACCACAATCCAGACAGCAAAAATTGGGAATAGTGTTGATGTGCCAATTACGTGCAATTTTGGTTTCATTGATTCCATTCAGGAATCCACATGTGATGTAATGTTGTACACTTGTTACACGCTTGTAGTATACCCAGTAATTCTTTTTCTATTTGCGAATAGGAACATTGTGTTTCAGTTAACGCCTTGCTGGCATATGCACAAGGTTGGTTGTCTTGGAGTAAGGCCATATCAATAGCATCTTTAGAACAATCGACAGTTATGGTACTGCTTATTTTTGGATTGAAATGTTTCAATATGCATGCATTCTTTATAGTTGCTTTCAATTTGTTAAAACTATCTTGTTTAGACTTGTGCCAATGCCAGCTTACCTTGTCTCTTAACAATACTCTTAAAGGAAAAGTTATACAAGACAGATTTGGAATATGTCTGGATAGATAGGTGACCATGCCCAAAAGACGCTGAATATCTTTCTTATTTTCTGGTGTTTTCATGTTCATAATTGCATCTATTTTAGATTGGTCAACAGTCTGTCCAAACTCATCAAATACAAAACCTAAATATTTAATTTAACCCAAACTCACACTTATCTATTCAATATTGAAGATCTTTTGAAACCTTTTATGGAAGACTTCGCTGGCGCTAGTAATCCCGTATGGGAGACGAAGATAACGGTATCTTCCATGTATACAGCGTTAGTAAAAAGTCCCGGAACGGTCGAATAACTTTGTTATTTGAAAATTATGATTTCTGAAATTTGGTATGGGGGTATAGTTAATATAAATGCAATTTATGCAATACAGTTTATATTTTTTTCACTTCCGGTTTAATCGGCAATACGTCCAACTTTTTTTTTAAACGGAACGCCCAGATTTTTTTAACACTTTTGAATGCAAAATAAAAAACTACGTTCAGGAAGTATTAAGATGTTTGTTTTTATTCACAAGAAAACAGTTAAAAAATTAAAAAAGTGTCCTAATACAGAAAAATCAAGATACCTGTCTATTTAGGTTGCGATTACAATAATTGTTCAAAATGCTCTCCATTTACAATTTGACAAAAATGTAAACGGTCAGTAAAATTTCTTATTGAATTTTGTATTTGTTCTGGAGTGATGCGATTGGCTTCTTGAACTATTCTCTCTTCCAATTGTTCAAGATTATGGGGACGATTTTTGTACACTTGACATTTCAAGTGACTCAAAAAGAAACAATCTAATGGCGAGAGATCTGGTGAACGTGCTGGCCATTCGATTGCTCCTCTACGTCCGATCCAACGTTCCGGAAAAATTTCATTCAAATAATCGCGGACATTATGGGCAAAATGGGAGGGAGCTCCATCTTGTTGAAACCAAAAATGTGCATTAGGGTGATCACCTATGTTTGCATTTGGAAAGAGGGCCGCAAGTGTTGGAACAACCTCATTGATACAATAAATTTAAGTAGACGTTGCCAGTTAAATTTCCTCTTATAAAAAATGGTCCTATGATGTTTCCAACAAGACCAGCCCAGACATTCACCTTTTGAGGACGCTGTGTATGGACTTCTTCAATCCAATGCAGATTTTCAATTGACCAGTAGCGACAATTATGTCTGTTCACAGTGCCGTTGAGACAAAACGTTGCCTCATCTGAAAAAATGATGTGATCTAAAACATTAGGCTGCTGCTCGATCAATTCCGTCATTGTTTCGCAAAAATGTAGTCTACGATCTGGATCATCTTCAGTTAACTCATGCACGGGATACATTTTATAGGCTTTCATTCTTGCTGATTTAAGAATCTTATGAGCAGATTTTTGAGAGGTCTCATGAATTTGACCTAATTCTGTTGTGGACACGTGATGATTTTCTTCCACTGTAAGTAACACATTCAAACTAGTTTCTTCATCTGTTGCTGTTAATGGACGTCCCCTTCTAGGTAAATCCTTCACCTGACGAAAGACTTCAAACTTTTGAATTGTTCGGCATACCGTACTTTTACTAATGTGACGATCCGAATAAACAGTATTAAAGAAAATACGAACCTCTTCAAAAGAACGTTGACGATCACCGTACCTACGCATCATTAATATCTCAATTCGTTCTGATTCAGTAAGTTTGACTGCCATTTTCAAATATGTCAATGTCTAAAATAAGTAAATTTATAGCGATGCAAAAGTTAAAACGCTTTTAAAATTGTCAAATGTGACGGCAAAAAGAATGCAAACACTAAACAACAACTTTTTTCAAAGGTACCTTGTTTTTTCTGTATTAGGACACTTTTTTAATTTTTTAACTGTTTTCTTGTGAATAAAAATAAACATCTTAATACTTCCTGAACGTAGTTTTTTATTTTGCATTCAAAAATGTTAAAAAAATCTGGGCGTTCCGTTTAAAAAAAAAAGTTGGACGTATTGCCGATTAAACCGGAAGTGAAAAAAATATAAACTGCATTGCATAAAATGCATTTATATTAACTATACCTCCATACCAAATTTCAGAAATCATAATTTTCAAATAACAAAGTTATTCGACCGTTCCGGGACTTTTTACTAACGCTGTATAACTAAATGTACACAGTTTGCTGCTGGATTCATCTAATGGTACTTGACGAAACCCAGAAGATGTATCCAGTCTACTAAAAAACTTATTGCCTGCCAAATTGCTAGCGATGTCTTCCAGTGTGGGTAATTGAAAGTTCTCTCTCTGAATAAATTGGTTTAAATCTCTTGGATCGATACATAATCTAAGAGAGCCATTGGATTTATCCATTCTGTGGTTTCTTCAACCTTCGCAATTATATTATTTTTCTCTAACCTATCTAAAGTGTTCTTTAGATCTTTTTGTAGCGCTATAGTCACCAATGTCACTGTACTAAAGTAAAGTAATAAAATAATAAGTTGAATTAATGTATTATTAAGAAAAAGCTAATTCCACACCACATTTGGGACGTTCAAGATGCACCTCCCACAGGTAGTTCCATCTTTGAAAATGTCGATAGAATCACAGAAATACTCGAAATTGACCGGCATGTTAGCAGTGATAGCATCGCCGAGGACCTAAAAATTGACCATAAAATAGTTTTAAACTATTTGCACGAAACTGGATTCACAAAAACGCTCGATTTTTGGGTACCACACCAATTAACATAAAAAAGATTGGATGGTGACTGGAGATTAGAAAAATATTTTAGTCAGACCACGATAAAGCAGTTCAAACGGTGGCCAAATCACCGCTAACGTTTAGAGGAATGGGACTGGCAAGGAATCATATCCTATGAGGTGGTTCCATGTGGCCAAACACTAAATTCGCATTTCTACTGTCAACGACTGGACCGTTTGAAGCTAGCGATTGACCAGAAACGGCCAGAATGGAGAAGATATTGTGTTCCATTAATGCAACGCCAAGCCACACACTTCTAGAGTGTGAACTCACTATTACCAAGTTTTTTGCATTGCAAAACTTCACCAATAGGGACCAAAATATTTCTACAACGTTCATTCTAGTTCTAAGCTATATAACATACGAATAACCTTTACCCCCATTTATTTTATCTGCTAAGAGCGCAAAATCCTCAACTTCATCATTCTTTATTAACGGCTACCATATTTTTTCCCGTTAGAAATAAAATTTACACGCGGAATATGATGACCGTCCTTTTAAGGATAATCGACGAAGCTTGCAGAAACCTCAGCATCCTAGAGAGCCCGGCAGATCGTTAACTCGTGATCTCGTATCCCATTATCACCTCTACACCTGATGGGGCACCAGACCTGAATTATGTAAAAACGTCCCGTTGCGCGTCCCTTGTTTGATTACGTTACCGGGATATCTACTCAGAGCGGGGACGTTCTCCCCCTTTCTTCGTCGCTCTCCAGCTGGATGTTTCGAGTATAGTATCGCGCAGAAATTACGGGAGTGTGACGGCGAACTGCAACACTAAATATGCTTAATTCAAATTTTTAGATGTTTTAACAAAATTTAATTGAAATAATTACGTTAATTAATCATTTACTCCTTACGCAGTAAGTGGAATTAGAACATTACTTAATGAAAATTTGTTTTAAATTTTTTAACGTGTTGCGGCTCATTTTAATACCAGTGTAACATCGCGTCGCTATCGCAGGAATAGGAGTTGAATCTGCTGAGTGCGACGTTTTCGGGGTGTCGTGCGGATCAGCACGAAAAGGCTGGGACCGAACCGTATAAGACCGTATGTCCCTCTCCCTGCATGGACCAACAGATAGCAGGAGCGCGGTGCATGCCTTATCGCTGGCCATATTTCCTGCTTGCCTGCTGTTCTCTCGCCTGTGGTTGGGTAAACACACCAACCGGCGGACTGAGAACGCGTCCGCGAGAATATTACGTCAGTAGGAGTGAATTATATTCGTCCGCCGGTGGAAGCAGAAAAGCCACACAATCCGGAATGGAAAATCGACGTAGATTTTCCGGTGCACGTGCAGTAGTGTTGGTTGTGTGGTTTTTAGTATAGTTGATGAGGATTTTGTTCTAGAAAAAAAATTGTTTTTGTATTACAAATAAAGTAAAATGAAAGAATTGCAATTCAATTCTAAAAATTGTTTGAAACTTAGAGTTCACAATTTTCTTTCAGCAACCAGTATATACGAGGACGGTCCATCAATTACCGTTCTTAATACAAAATCAAACGACTGAGATCCATGGAACAAGTTTATTTTTCAGCACCATTCCCAGAAAAAAAATTTTTACTGCTGTATCGGTTACATCAGTTTGAAGGATGCTCTTTTAATTTTAGGAATAGATCTGCCAGCCTGCTCGAGAGAGTATAGAGGTTATTCAAAAAATACCTAATGACAGACATTGAAAGACATCTTTTGCAAATCTTAGCTTCTTTGTGAAACAACATACCTCGCTTCAATTTTCGTCTTCGTTCTTCTCTGATGACTTTCAGGGCTTTTGACATTAATTTCATGCTTTTTGTTTTGCCTATTGCAGTGCGTTAAGAAATCCACAAAAATAACCTCAAAATCTCAAAAAAACTATGGGCACAATTTCTTTACCATATTAATAATAATAATAATAATAATATAATAATAATAATAATAATAATAATAATAATAATAATAATAATAATAATAATAATAATAATAATAATAATAATACGTTTATTGTCCAACAGATTGCCAGTTACAGGACAGCAAATTTAAATATGTAGGTACATACAAAAGATAATTAAATGAGAAATAAAATTAAATATTAATTTTATTATAAAAAATGTCGTCATAGTGCAGATCAGCAGAGCGGCACATAATAGACAGAGGTGAAGCTTGTAATAAATTGGTCCTAGGGAAGGGTAAAGCAAAGGAAGAAGAGGAACGAGAGGAAAGTCTTGGGATACGGAAATTTAGAGAGGCAAGAAGAATAGGATTGTCGATAGCGCCATGCACCAATTTCCATATAAAACGAACTCCATGGCGTTCACGGCGACAAGTTAAAGACTCCACTGCGTGTCTATCCAATAAAGTTATGTAATCCGTTCCCTGCTGTGGATAAACACCATCCGCCTTGAAAGAGAGGTATTTCAGGAAACGTCGCTGAACTTTTTCAAGCGAAAGTTGAAGATACACATAAGGAGGAGACCATACCTGTGAGGCGTATTCCAACTTGCTCACAACGAAACTGAAATATAATTTTTTCAAGAGTTCACTGTTCCGAAAAGATTTACAAGATCGTATAAGAAATCCTAGCGTTTTTGAAGCTGACAAACAAAGATTGGCAATATGTGGTGCAAAGCTCATTGAGTGATCAAACAATACACCGAGATCCTGCACCGATTCAACTTTCTGCAACACATCATTGTCCATCAAGTAGGCGGTGAGAATTGGATCAACCTTTCGAGTGTACGAGACGAAACAACATTTATTGATGTTTAATTTTAAATTGTGTTTAGCACACCAGTCAGCCATATAATTGATGTTGTTTTGTAGAACTAGAACATCAGCCAAGTTAGTGATAGAGGTATAAATTTTGATATCGTCAACATAAGCAAGAACTGGACACGAGAAACTTTGCAATAGGTCATTAATATACAAAATGAAAAGTAAAGGTCCCAAATTAGATCCTTGAGGAACGCCTGAAGAAGGAAAGGATTCGAAAGATTTAAAACCGTTGTAATGTACATAGTTGGATCTATTACACAAATAAGATTCAATTAATTTTAGTAAAGAAGTAGTGAGGCCGAGACAACATAATTTCTGGAGCAAGACACCGTGATCAATGCTGTCAAAAGCGCTGCTAAAATCCGTATATATCACGTCAACCTGGCCCCGTCTGTCCAGCTCCTGACAAATAAATTGTGTAATATTGACAAGATTGCTGACTGTTGATCGTCCACGTACGAAACCATGCTGATGAGGTGAGATGAGAGATTGAAGATTATTGTATAGATGGTGATATAAGAAATTCTCAAAAACTTTGGCGAAGTTGGATAATATGGATATGGGTCGGTAGTTGTTAATTTCAGCTTTAGCGCCCTTCTTAAATATCGGGGAAACTCTGGTTCTTTGCCATAGCTTAGGAAAGGTTGACGTTTTAATTGATAAATTAATGGTAATTGCTAACGGTTTAGCGAAAACTATTCTGGTATCTCTCAATAAAAACGATGGAATTAAATCATCTCCAGAAATATTATTGTCAGGGAGCGATGACATAATGTTAATTAGTTCGTCTTCAGTAATTAACGGTAGGACAATAGGAAGATTGTTACTCAAATTGGTATTTGTAAAAGAAGTGCTACTATGGTAGGTAGAACAAAATTTATCCGCAAATGCATTGACAATGTCTTGAGGAGTGTCGAGCACAGTGTTGTTATAAGTCAAAACATTTGGAATTCTGGTGCAACCCTGTTTTTCACGAATGTATTGAAATATTAGTTTGGAATCACGACTGATAGATCCCTGAACAGACTGCATATAGTTATGATATGCAACCGAAATTTGTGATTTACACAGAGCACGTAACCTCTTGAATTCATTTAAGAAATAAAGGTGTTTAGTAGAATTCCACTTACTCCTATAATATGATTTAATTTTAATGTTGGAGATGATTTCAGTGGTGAACCATTTAGGATAATCTGATTTATTACTCGTAGCATAGACTTTCGGTACATTTAAATCGAAGACAGATTCATAGAATTTATCCAGAGCCAAATTAACATCCTTTATTTCTGTCAAAAATGACCAGTCACAGTTCGTGAGATCGGCATAGAGTTGAGGAAAGTTAGCACGTCTGAAATTATACCTAGCGTTAGAGTTGGATGGAAAAGACGACAAAGAAGATACCGACTTAGGAATAGTTAAGGCAACACACAGAGCTGGATGGTATTGATCAACTGACACAAACGGGAAATCATCACGCTCTACAGTAATACTATTTTTTATATTTGTAAGGACTAGATCAAGAAGTCTCTCATCACAATTCACAAATTATTCACAAATTAAATGCGCATATGTGATTTTGGAATGTGACCAACAAATGTGGGTTCTTAGTTCTTAAATGAGCTACATCTCGTGATAGCGTCCACAACAAAAAAGAAAAAAAACTTAGGTTGGATTGATTCTTGTCGTATATAATAACGCCAAACATGACCAAGCTCCCTGTAGACGTAATTTGCAAATATCACCTTCGAGCAATTAATTACTTCAATGTCCTCATTAATAAAAAGCAGGAAGAAGAGAGGATCAAAGTCATAGCAAGCCAGAGTGATTTCCTAGAAAGTGGTTCGTTTTGAACGACAACGCGTTAGGGCCATTCCTTGATACTCGTCAAACTGTTTTTGACCCAAAAGTCGACCACCACGATTCACCACTCACCCTAGTCGTTAGATTGAACTCCTGCAGATTTTTTATTGCTTCAATTAAGAATTTTACGTTTTGAAGGACTGGGACCAAGATTCTAGGGGAGTTCTTCATATTGTTCCCCCAATTCCACCGTCTTGCTTATTTAGGTTCAAGTCTAACTGTACTATCCCTTTTGTAACAATTTCGTATGATATAGCATACAGAAACAGCTTGATAGGTTTCATTCTGTTGTACTTCAATGGGACGATTGATTGTATTGGCCACAAGGTCTTTATTGGTATACTTTTTCTCACAGATGGTAGACCACAGTAGGGTTTGCTCCACAATGGCTGTTCTTTCGCTTACTTCTTAATAATAATAATAATTAATAATAATAATAATAGTAATAAGGATAATAATAATAATAATAATTCATGCCTTAGCATCCCCTAACAGTTTGCGCCAATTACAGGGGGGCATCCGCTGGCCATGAGTTATTATTACGCCTGCGGCTGTAGATCGACTTAAGATGATATCTTTCCGCATTTGCCGTGGAATTTGGGAAACTAGGCTACGTGCCCGGTTATTGAAGGTGTTACACAAAGATCAATTTTGGGGACTTCTTTTTTCTCAGTCTACACCACATACCACCCTGATCATGTGTGTTATAGCTTTTCGATCGCTCAACTGCAATATTCGATTGCCAGAATCTACGATTTAAGCCTACGAAAAGGCTCCAACCCCTTTCCAAATTCTATTTATTTTTTAATTTTAATTTTAGTTCGATATACGACCAAACATTTTAAATTGGATTCCAACAACGACTACTATGTTTCGGATCATTGCCTTCTTGTACGGTCCAACCTTCTTCATCTAACCCAAACCATGTCTTTGCAGATGGAATCAAATACTTTCCATAAATTGGACTCATTTTCTTCCCGCATTAAGTTTATTCGTAAAAACATACAAACGGCCGAAACTTTTTCTGGAAAAACTGCTCCAACCGTGAAGCTTTATCGCATGCTTTAGAATCCTTTGAATAAATATCATATACGAGGCGTGACAATTAAATAACCGGACTGATGCAACAAAACTTTTTATTGATCACCAATCACATTTGACTATTTATCGCCCTCAATATACTCCCTCTGCCGACCTCTACAGCGCTCTATACGAATTTTCCTTTGTTGATAACAGTGCTGGAATTCCTCTTCTGTGAACTTGTCGAGCACCTCCGTCGCTTTTTCTTTTACCTCTTCTACACTATCAAATTTTGTCCCCTTCAGCTCTGATTTGACCTTGGGGAATAAAAAAAAGTCACAGGAAGCTAGGTCGGACAAGTACGGCGGGTGTTCCAACACGGTGATGTCGTATTTTGCGAAAAACGCCTTCACAGACAAGGCGCAGTACATGGGCGCATTGTCCTGGTGAAGCATCCAGGACTTGCTCTTCCACAGATTGGGTCTTCGTCGCCGCACACGTTCACGAAGGGCGGTCAGAACCTCGATGTACTTAGTGCTGATTGACAGTTTGACCTTCGGGCACCCAGTGAACGTAAACAATTCGACGCTTGTTAAAAAGAACAATCATCATGGTTTTGAATTTTGATTTGCTCATTTTCGCTTTTTTTTGACGTGGGTAGCTTGGACTCTTCCAATGCATTGATTGGCGTTTTGTTTTGGGATCGTAGGTAAAAAAACCACGATTCATCACACGTAATCACTCTATCTAACAGTTCTGGATCGTTATCAATGCCTCTTAAAATGTCTTTGCAAATGTTCATTCTGGATTCTTTTTTCTGCGGAGAAAGGAATTTGGTACCATTTTTGGACAAACTTTACGCATGTTGAACGGTTCATGCAAAATCTGACGGACAGTTTCTCTGTTAATACCTGAGAATTCAGCAAGATCTCTTACACCTAAATGACGATTTTTCCGGATCTTTCCACCAATTTTCTGGATGTTGTCCGTTTTGGATGTTGAGTACCGTCCAGGACGCGGATCGTCTGCGATCAATTCACGTTCCTCCTTAAATCTTTTACGCCACTCAAACACTTGTGTTCGCGATAAACTGTCACTTCCGTACACTTCCTTTAATATGGCATAACCTTCTGTGGCACTTTTCCCCACTTTCACATGAAACTTGAGGTTCACTCGTTGTTCCATCTGAACACTGCATTTTCCGCCGGGACGTCAACCCAAGGACTTCAACAAGCGACTGCTACAGGGAAACTAAGCGTCGCACAGCCATTCCGTGTGACCTCGTGGTGGGAGATGCATCACCAGTCACAGACATGTTCAAACCTGCGCGGTCCATTCCCTGTTTGCCAGAAGCAGCATCAGTCCGGTTATTTAATTGTCACACCCCGTATGAGTGGAACCATAGAGACCAGGTTTGAGATATGATAGCTCGTGCCCAGAAAGAAGCTTCTTCTCTTGTTCAGGTGGGTTTCAGAAGCAGCGGTTTTTTGATAGTGCTTCGGCATTTGATGTTGTCCTCAAGTAAACGAGCACAGATAGTTTCAATAGGCTGGTCTAGACTGTTATTCCATTTTGACCGCCCCTCATGGAATGTTATGGCATTTTTTTCCCGTAAACGTTTGTCCTCATTTTTTGACGTTTTACGATTTTGTCCGCGTTCGGGAAAGTCATTGATGGTTTTGGACTACCACTTTAACCACCATTTAACTGCTTTGTCTTCTTCAACCTGCAACAATTTTCAAGATTTTGAAAAATAGGTGACAGGAGGAAGGCTAACTTCACACACGTCATAATTTTTTCTGTCAGTACAGTTATTTCACCAATTATGCATGATGGAAGGCTGAAACTTTGAAGTATGCTCCAAACCTAGAACTACCTGGAGCGAATTCTGAAGAAGAGAAGTCTACTTCTCGCAGATAAAAGTTTGCTTTTCTCAAGTTTGTTCCATGACAGAGCGCTAAGCCTTTGGAACAATTGAGGTTCTGTCCTGAATGGCTTTCCTTCAATTATAAGTTTATTATTTTTCAGACGATCTTTTCGCTTGCATATGGGAAGATTTCAATAATTTCTTGGACAACAAATATCCTATATTTAAACCACCTATAAAAACCACAGAAAGTAATTTTTGTGTTGCAGATCTGAAGACAATGTCTCAATACCGTCGTCATCGACAGCCATGGAAGAAGGTGCCAATTCCGCTCGCCAAGTTATCGAATTAGAAAGAGAAGCTTTACAATTAAGAAGAGAACTCCAAGACGCTAGGGCCAAAAAAGAAGAAAGTGATCAAAAATTTCATCAGTACGTATTTTACGAATTTTATTTTTATTCTTGACACAAATACAACATTTGTTTCGTACGAAGCTTAATTGTTACATTAAACATATACAGCACTAAATTATATGGAACTAATTAAAGCCGGCGAACGAACTCTATAAATTCGAATTACGGCGCGTTTATTGTTAGCGTTTGTGCGGTGCATGTAATGTTTTGTGTACATGTCATTGACATCGTTATCGGTGAACAAACACCGGGACCTAATAAAGTCACTACGACGTCGGCGTTACCCGGTGGAGGATTTAATTCCGTGCGGCACATCGACTTCGTCTTCGCCGAAGCTTTGCCTCTAATAAAAATCCTGTTTGTTTGCGAACATCCGACTCCTTCCCTCTATCTCTCTTTATTTCTCCCGAAATGTTATCTTTTATATACAATACAGTATCTCAGATAAAATCCGCGCTATGAACGTTCTAAACAATTTATTTTTTAATGGATGTTAAAGAAAATGGAAATTTCTAACACAGCACATTTCTTTTTTTACGTTTCGAACATATCTATATATAAAAATCCAGAAAGATCCGCCCACACAATCTACGCGCCTACGCGTTCATATCTGGAAAGAAGCTCTCTCTCATTCGCTGCCTATAAAGCCGAGATACCACCGTCTAAGTTTTTCTCGGGCGTCGGTGGATTATCGCGTCCTCCTCAAGAGTGCATTTTTTTTAAATCAATATTTGCGCGACTATTTTGACGTAAGACGTGTCGCCAGTATTCACTGAAGGTTAAGTAGGTGATTTAAATTATTATGTTTGTTGTAGTAGTACGCAATAAATAGGAGAATTTGAATAATGATAACGGGGGAAAAGGACGCATTAGGTTGGAAGCGATGCAAAAATATTAATAAAAAAAATTCGAGCCGTTCTGTTTAAGTTGCAGAGTATGCAAGTATTTTGCAGAAGTAGGAAAAAAATTAATGATAACTTAGTCAATCGCACACACGTACACTCCTCCCAAACATTACTCGCTAATTACAAAGTGGCAAATACATCTTCCTTTTATCTAATGCCGATGACAACCGAAGAAGTAGGACAAATCCTAAAACAGATAAAAGCGAAACATACGAAGGACGTGTATGATATTTCCACTCACCTTTTAAAGAAGTCTCCAGAGATGTCTCTGGAGACTTGTGTGTGCTTTTAGCAGCTATCATCAACAAATGGTTGGAACAGGGGATTTTTCCGAGTCCACCAAAAGTCGGTAGAATACTTCCTATTTACAAAAAAGGTGATCCTGACAGCTGTGAAAACTATCGACCAATAAGTGTATTACCTACTGCTTCGAAAGTATTTGAATATGCAATAGCGTCAAGACTTTTTTTTAATGTCTCATGGGCGGGTGACCCCGTACGGCGACTCTGCCAAAAAGGCCTATTGTGCCCCTCCACATCGTTTAGGCCCTCCATCCCGGTTGCACCTGCGAGAAAAAGTGTGCGAACTGGTCGAGAGTTAGTTTCTCTAGTTTGGGTTCGTCCAATTTCGCGACCCCAAAGTACCTCCGCCTTTCCATATCCCATGCAGGGCAGTCGGAAAGGGGATGCACGGGAGTTTCCTCCATGTCCGCGCAGTTTCTGCACTGGGGAGAATTTGCTAAGCCCATACGAAACAGGTGTTTGTTCAGTGTGCAGTCAGGATACCTGTTCGCATCCTTAGCCTGGGCTTGCTCATAGAGACGGTTTTACGGAGCCTGTCCTGGTACGGGTTAACACTCAGGATTTTGCAGTGTCTCATTCCAGTGAGTCCTCTCCAGTGCGGCCGGTGTCTGCCAGCGAGCTGAGTTCTGACGAAAGCCTTGACGCAACCATAGGAACTCCCACACGTCGGTTCCGGACCTATGTGTAGTTATTCGCTGGCCGCTCTGACTAACTCGTCGGCAATTTCATTCCCCCTGATCCTATTAACCGACCGAATGCAATTGACGGAGTTCAACCACAAACAGTTCCAATCCTTGGGAATACAATGCGGGGTCCCACAAGGTTCCATTCTTGGCCCTCTACTTTATACTTTATATCAATGACCTGCCAGCTAACGTTCAAGGACCTCGCCTATGGTTGTTCGAGATAAAGACGAAGAACTTCTTCGTCAAAAGTCAGAAAAAGCAATTGAGGATGCTGAACAATGGTTTTCCGCAAATAGGCTGCAAACAAATGACAATAAAACACAGCAGATGGTAATAACAACAAAACCTGTACGCCAACCGCAGTCTTTTTGGGAGTAGTTATGGAAGGAAATATGAAATGGAGCCAACACATTGAAAGCCTGGCAGAAAATCTTTCATCTGCTTTATTTGCCATAGAAAGACTAAAACATGTTGCAACACGGTTTACTACTCTGGTGCTCGACGGAAGAAGCATACAGAATTTTTGTGCTACAAAAAAAGGCAATTAGGTTTCTTTGTGACCTGCTTTAAATTGGCATGTGTGGAGTGGGAGCTAGTTGCAGCGGCTTATTAACCTGTATTGCAGGTTTGACTGCCGCTGCAACTGTAGTTGTGTAATTTAGTGTGTGCATCGATCGGATTATTGATATTATAGACGCCGATAAGTTCCTGCTGCGGTCATTCAGCAGGTCTACCAGATGTTGTAGCTCTCTTAGACTCTCTTGGACTAGGATGTTCGGAGACTTAAGAGACGCAGCATGAGTAATTAGATAGTGTCATTTAGAGGAGGATATTAGAGTCGTGAATACTAGGCAAGAGTGCTACACAGACACTAGGAGACTCGGCCTGCTGGTCTTCTAATCGCTCAATGAGTGAGCAAGGGTTGAATTTGCAATTTGTGGCTGCAGTGGAAAAATATACGGTGTTGTACAATTATAAGAGTCTTATAATCTCCAAGTCTCTGTACCCCATTCCACGAGTATCCCCGTGTGAACAATATCTTATATAGTCCCTTATGGCCGTGGGATGGTTGAATAAACTGTGTTTATCATGTTCTTATGGAACTCTTCCAGTACTTTGCAGACCCAAACAAAGTCACAATTAGCGAGTTTATTCAGGATGACCACCTATGTAGATCCTCTCATCTTGTTGTTAGGAGTGTTTGTTATGTTGAGAAATCTCGGTAGTAGGAGAAGCAATTAATTTTGGGGTGGAGGTTTGGATCATCATCACCATTGTGTCCATTGGTTGGTTTTGCTAGCAGCAACTGTTAGAAATTTCTTGCTTCTTTGCTTAAATATTTTTTATACCTCAGATAGTCCGATAGATTCTTGCTTGGGTTTCTTGCAAGTATATATACGTAAGCTGCTTGTCTGCATACTTAACACTTTCAAACGTAAGCGAATGACAATTTGTTATTCTCCATTTTTGGAATTTTTGACATTTTCCCCTGCGATTCTTGGATTCGAGATGATGGAATGGTACTGCTTGCAACGTTGTTCATTTTAAACATTTTGACTAAAAATACTTATTTTTTCGGCACTGAGTAAAAGGATGTGGTAACCGCAAATCGCTGGATGAATTTGATTCCATCTTGGTAGGCATGGAAATATTTTAAACAACTTTGAGCTGATCGTTTACGCGAAAGATTGCCACAATTTCTCTTAGAATCCATACTAAACTGTCAAGTTCATCCTTGTGTAGGTTAGTCTGTCAAATCAGCAGGATGTATGCTGGTTCTGGTTAGGTTTTCCTTTATTTGTATTACATTTGACAGTCATCTGTATCAGTATTTTCCAGGACTTGTATTTTTTTTGATGTTTCACTTTTTACTAGCGATGACAACAGATGAATTAGAATTCCTCAGAGTGTGACCAACCTTACATGTGTGCTATGTATTAACATGCTGATGCTGGAATGATTCGAAAAGACGTTCACCTTATACCTGAAATGGATTTGGAACTATTCCTTCTAAATGTTGATTATGATGGGCGCTTTAAATCCTTGGTCTTCTTTGAAGAGAACTTATTTCTTCGAATATTGAGAGAACTACACACATCATAAATCCTCATTCTAGTGCTGCTTTTGAAATAATTTAGATAAAAGGACAAAATTTGAAATAATTTACAACAAACCTTAAACAACTGCAACTTGAACAACTGAAAAATGTTTGCAAAAATCAGGAATAACTTTAAAAATTTCGACAATGGGGCAGGCTATATTCTGCCCTCAAGATACATTCTGATATTTGTGGCGAGCGATTTGATTGTCCCAACAACCTTCTTATTCCGAATTAATTCTGTTGACGCAGGGATAATCATCAATCTCTGATGGTGTTTGGTTTACCACATTCCTCATACTGCTTCGCTAATAATAATTCTTATAAATTAAGTTCGGTGATTTGAGGTTATTGGGGTGTTCTTCTTCTACACTAAGCCCAACTCTAAGATACTAATTAAGAGAATTATCGGACCTAGTGAGCCCTTTCCATTTCCCATTCCATCCTCATTTGAAATGGAAAATTCTAAATTTTTATGGATCTAACTGTTAAGGACAAACAAATAATACTGACATTAGACCAGGTTAGAGTTAGACCGTTTGTCATAATCTGTCAAAAAGATGGCACAGACATCAAAAGGTGGAACTAGCTTTTCCAGTAAAGCAACATATTTTTTTAACAAATTATTTGTAGTATAACTTTAAAATTAATATCTATTAATTTATTGTTAGCATATAACCTTTTGCCAACAGGCTCGATAAGAAGCTATCCCACCTACTACGAAGAAAAGACACCACAGCCTCGGAAACCTCGGAGGACAGTAAAACAACAGCTTCAGTAGTAGATACTTTTTCAATTACAACGATGTCGTCAGGATTGCCAACAACTCCACAAAGGGTAACTTTGTCGGGTCCAGTAACTGACTTGTAATACAATCGTACTAAAACAGGTTTTAAAAGGGAGGTAATGAAATAAGTCTGAATGGGTTTTGAACTCAATAAAATATGAATTCCATTGCGTGAATAATTATGCTTAACTTTTTCCCTGTTTATTGATTTATTTCAGTTTGTTTAGAACGAGTAGTACTTAACCGAACATATTTAGTCACTTTGGGATGATATTAATGGATAATTATTGATGACGTATTCTAATAATTGTATGTATACTATTTTATCGTAATTCATACATTAAACATACTATATTATTATTTATACATTAATGATTTCTGAAAATGTATCGTATCGAAATGATAAGCATGTTTAATCATCTTTTTTGGCGTATTGTTTTTTTTTTTGTTGTTTATATTATGCAATGATTATAGCGAAATGTATTTTTAGAAACTCTACACTCCTAACGACTGTAGAATGTAATACAATGCACTTCAAGTGGATTAACTCAAGTGATATAATTTAACTAATTTTTAAATATTTACCGAAACATTAATTATGTAACGACATATAAACGGTGACTTGTAATTTAGAGATTACGACAATATTTTTGGTGCAAAAAATATTTTGAATCTACTGTAAAATATTGACGGGATCCTAATCTAATTGAGAAAAAGACTAACTACATTCCAGGATGTACCTATTTGTGAATACACTGCGCTTCAAAAGTCAAATTCTGAATTAATTTCCGAGCAAAATCACGCAGTGTATGTATCCTTATATAATGTAATAAAATACATATCTGAACCACAAAATAAGTACATGAAGTAGTTTTCTATATTCCACTATTTACTAAAATAATTACTGAGTATTTACGTATTTACATTTATACAAGAAATGGTGACTCGAATCAATTTTTTTACTGCGAAAAAATATATATTTTTCTATAAAATCGTTGCATTGTTTTTCTCCCCTCTCGAAATTCTTATCCTGAATTCCCAAGAATAACATACGGATAGGTTGTGGCTTGCGAATGAGGGCATTTGCGAAAATATATCGGACGCTGTCATAATATTGAGGTAAGAAAGTGTTTTCGTGTACGAATTAATACTAACTGGGATATGTCAAGAAAGAGTGGCAAGGTAATCATAATATTGTTGCATTAGGATGGGTAATGTAGTTAACTAAGTTTAAGATATACAGTATTGTCCAAATTAATTGAGATAATATACAATATTACCTCTTACAACACCTTTTAGGTTGGATAATTTTTTTACGCGTTTAGGCACGCACTCAACTAGTTTTTGACAGTTTTCCGGTATCGTAGCATGATGCCAAACCTAAATGACCACATTTTACAGAATCTATCTTTGCATATGGCCCGCAAATTCTGGATCGAGAATGTTTCAAGTTCGTTGTTCAAATGCTGTTCCAGCATCATCAACTGGTGCCAGAGACCTAACCCCCCACGTATGAAAATCAATAGTGTGTGTATGTAGGTAATTTTGAGAGTTTCTGGCGAATTTAGTGTTCTGTTCTTGAATTTTGAAGTAAATTTTATCTACAAATAAGGTCTTGTTCCAGTAGACCATTTGCAGTATCTTCAAGCTATCAGGGATCAGTGAGGTTTGTTTTGTGGTGTTCAAATAGTTTCTTATTTTCCAGATTCCTTAATCATGTACTGTTATGCTCAATCAGTTTTGTCGCAAGGCTTGATTTCCTTGGCCTCAATTTGCTACTTCGAAACAAAAGCAAAAACTTTCTGCTGCTGTCACTTTTCTTTTTCATTCTCGAGCATGACATTCATCACGAAAGAAGAACAATTCGCAATGATTACCTTAATTTGCGCAATACTTAAGTTATCAAGTACAAGAGTTTATAGTAGATGTCTGTCGGGTGTTGTTACGTTACCCCTTTTTGGCCTTTGGAGATTTCGCCGATCATACTGTCAGTTTCTTCAAAACTTTTTCTAAAAACTGATGTCATTTATTGTGTGACGATCTCGAAGCGCTAACTTCCAGGTGTGGCTGAGTCTGTATCCGTCTTCACGATTAAATTTGTTATCGTTCTTCATGATTTCTACAAACTCGCGTATTATCCTCGGATGGTGGTGGCTGGTCCTGGCTAATACCTTCACGGCGCTGTAGGTTATGTCCACAGCGCTATCCTGTAGTTCTGTATGGAGGTAACTGCTTACGACAAATAGACAAGGAAGAAGCGAATGGCTTCAGTACAGCGAAAGAAAGCTCTGAAAAGCGCTAGAAGAAAAAAGACTTTTCGAGATTCGAGAAGAAGTCGGCACAAAACTAGCGATGACGAATATTAAAGTGCCTGGACGACAAACCTGCAAGAACGCTGCTAGAACGAAGACAATGAACCGTCTCACTCAACTCATGAGAGAGTTTCCAGTGGATACAAGTATTTCAATGCGTACTAGGCACGAATAGGTTAAGTACTGTCTGTTCTTCCAGAAGGGGAAAGAGAAGTAAGGGGAGACCCAAATAATGGATACAGCTAACTACGGGGTAGGTACCATCCTGAATTAATGCAACCAGCGGTTTCGGGTTTCTACGTTTAAATCGGTGACGGATCTCGCCACTGATGATGCATTGAGGAGTTTTTCTTCAGAAACAAATATTACCCCAAAATAGGCCACTGTTTCGTCGACCACCTCTTCATTTAAGCTATACCTCTTTTGAGTGAGCATTCTTTTTTGAGACCTGGGAACAGGAAGTAGTCGCTGGGGGCTAGATCCGGAGATTAGAGTGGACGGAAGCAATTCAAAGCCTAATTTATTCAATTTGACCGTTGTCTTCGTTGACTTGTGACATTGTGCATTGTTTTGGTAGAAGAGCACTTTTCTCTTCTTCATTTGAAGCCTCTTTTTCACAATTTCCGTCTTCAATCGCTCGACTAATCCACGGTAGGATGGTATTGAAAGATTTTCATTTTCAAAGAAGCAGATGAACAAAATTGTTTGCGCATTCCAGAATACCGACGCTATAACCTTACCAGACGACGCCAACGGTAGCATTTTTGGCAGCTTTGGACGAGAGTTACCGACTTCTATGCACTCAGCTGACTGTCGCTTGGAGCCATATTTCATCCATGATGACAGGACCAATGAAAAAATCCTTATTGAGGCTAAACAGCTCCAAACCACGTTGTTGTTTCTGATCAACTTGAGAAATGAATTAATCATTCAACATCACTTTGCGATTTGCCAAAATGATTGCGTGCGCTTTTCTGATGTTTTCTAGTAAGTAACCACCTCAATTGAGCGACCAAAACGTTCAGCATCATCAGTGTTTGTATGGTCACATTTAAGACAGCACAAAGTAAGCTGCAGAAACTGCAGCGACTAGTATGTCTGGGAATCACAGGAGCGATGCGCACCTGCCCAACAGCCTCAATGGAGGTATTAGTGAGATTAGTACCCTTGCACCTGGTAATTAAGAGAACTGCAGTTCTCAGTGCCCACCGGCTGAGTATATCACATCGATTTAAAGAGGGTGACTTAACCGGACACTTAAGGATTCTAGATGACCTCCAAGAAGAGATTCCATCCTTAACTAAACTAACGGACAGCATGACTGTCAAATTAAATCACGAGCGACTATTTAGGGTGTTATTTCAGAGCCGCGAGGAATGGAGCTCTGGTGGACCCAACTTTGAAAATGGAGCCCGTGTCTGGTATACAGACGGATCCAAAACCAGCAACGGGGTAGGGGTTGGCGTTTATGGACCAATGACCAACCTCTCCACAGCCCTAGGAGCATCTCCAACAATCATTCAAGCGGAGATACATGGTTTAGATCTAGGTTTCAGCATCTAGGACAGGCGACTGTAACGCCTGAAGGCCTAGGCACCCAAACTAATCCTAGGATTCGTTAGGAACATCGGATGAGAAGGGTACTAAAAGAATGGGGTATTCACAATAGATCAATAAGTCGCAGTGAGGTGAGGTTATAGAGCCTGCACGACCCTTCTTTTTACAATATAATGCTCACATTTAAAGTCTGCAAACCACCGTTTTTCAGTTGATGTCGATGGAGCAGAGTACCTACGGATAACGTTTAACAAGCCAAGTTTGGGCTTGAACGGTGTTTTTTACCCGTCAAAGTGCAATGAAGGATCAACACACGAAATTGCTTTGAATGCATTATTTGGAAAATGTTTGATGATGTCAATGCGTTCTTTCAGTTTCTTATATTATGATCGAAAAATGGCCAGTTTTCGTGAAGAACAGTGTATATTAAAAATAGAATGAAATATTTGAAATGTCGAAAAATCCACCTCACATCAAATCGGGCGATAATTGAATTCTCATTTCGCAGACAACAAGTGAGACGTTGGTCTCTCTCTTTATTTTTAAACTCATTTTCTCGCTCATAAAAACAAGTGTAAATATTTAAAGTCGATAGTCGAAGTGATCTCTTCCTCCTCTTCCTGCGCACGTGTATTTTGATCGAGCAATCTCTCTGTCTATAGACATTTCCTGCAGTGTTTGCTTTAATATTTTTCATAAAATTGAGATTATATGGATTCCGTACATACTTCCTTTGTAAATATTTTTTCAGTCGAGTTGCATCGCGCGGCCAACGCGAACGAAACGTACCAACGGACCGAGGTTGATTTTTTGTTTTGTTGCTTTTTTCCCCTTTACTGGAAAGGAGTAACAGAACAACGAATAATAAAAAAACAGGTGGACAAAATGCGAGATGGAGTCCTTTCATCTTGTTCCCTCTCATTCTTCGCTTCTTTCCCTCTTTATCGGTTTAATTAAATTATTGCAGTTTAATTAGTTCTCTACTCTCGTTTTTAATTTACTTAATTGAAAGGTAACTTCCAAGTTTATTTTTTTAATTGAAATGAAATATTTAAACGATAGTATAGACGTTTTCTTTTACCGCCGATTCCTTTTTAAACTGAAGTTAAGCTTAGCATTTTCTCCGGTGTCAAGTAATTGATTGGATAAATCCATTAGACGGAATTAGGTATTTCGTGGAATATTTCCGTTTTAATATCACAGATTGGTTTTCCGAGATCTTTGTCGTATTTTTTCAGTTTTTTTTTTTAATTTTTGGCGATTACTACTTTTGGTTATCCTGAAAAACTGCTATCAGGAAGAGCTGGAATCAGATATGTTGTACGGTTTAATACATTAGAAACATTAGAGAATCCAAGAAAGTCCGACCCTGTCTATACCACTTTACGGAAAGGATGACCTTCCTCTTGCTCTCATCGGTCTGAAATTCATCGTAAAACGGCCCCGAAGAAATGAAAATAATAAAAACGTGTTAATGCAACGAGTTATTTTTTCTTCATTGACACAGACGCGCACGCACACAGAATATTCTCTTTACGCACTCTTGTACTGCTGTCGTCATCGTCCACGGCAGGAAAAAGGTATAGAAGAAGTATGTACAACGTGTAGGTATATAACCTACGTTGGTGTATATGAGAGTGTATATGGCGCAGGAAAAGGTTCGTCCATTTAACACCTAGCCATCTTGGGTGGTCTCCGAGATATACGGGGTTGAACAAATATTTAACGTTTTAATTTCACCTGGGTTATACTTGAAATAGTTTTTAAAACAATGGACGAGTAGAAAGGTTGTTTATATAGGGATATATATGGGACCTTTTTACCTTTCGTCTTACCTTTATGTCGTGATCTTATGATGACTTTGATAAGAAATGAATTTTTGAATAATTCAAATTCACATTTAAATAAATACTCCGATCCATTCAATTCAATTCTTCATCAAGTTCGTCTAAGAAGTAAAAGCTGAGACCAATGCCAATTGTCAGTACAAGATAATTGTAGAGGAAATTCTTCAGACAACAAGCCATCTTGCTTTCACACTTAAGGCACGAATGTTTTTTTTACAAAGTTAAAGGAATTCATTTCTGTAATCACTTCATAAACATTTTCATATTTTCCATTTCCAGAGTTTCTTTCTCATTTCTCCTCTTCACTTCGTAAACATGTTAATATTAACATGTTTACGATTTTAAAACCTAAAACTCGTAGGCGTTGAAAATTCGTTTAGGGCCTTCGAGAATATGATTCCAATTATTTCCTTTGAAATACTAATTCAACTCTGTAAACCATAGTTCAATAAATTTAAAAGTTAAGCGGATCCTAATTTGTCTATGGATTCTATCTTGCAAAAGGAGGCTTTAATTCTTTTATTTTCACAATTTTTTTTACTGTTAATAACCCCCCATCTGTATTTTTTTAATGGAAATCTGCATTTAGCCAATTTTACTATCCAATTAATAATATCACGTTCTCTTTCGATTGTTCAAATTGGGTATGAACACATATGGCGTGGTTTGTTCACTATGAGGTCCTCAATTATTGCTGAGAAGATCTCAGAACACGTACCTGTTGAACAGGCTGTCTTCAGACAAGGACATAATTATGTATACCAGGTCCTCGCCCTTACAACATATATGGAGGTTGGATTCCAAAATCGGCAGAAAACATCAACGTCTTTGTACATACATAGATCTAACAGCGGCCTAGGATACAATATAGAGAAAGAGTCTGCTGTTTAAATTCTTAAACTTCATTTCTTGCAAAGCATTAGGTGTGCTCTTGAATAATATGCTCTGCAATAGGTCTTTCCACACAAAAATCTTCAATAATGGGCCACCCCAGGCTACTGTTCTCGTACTTAATAACTAGAGCTGAGGATGTTTGCGGTACGGCAAGACCGTATGTAGTGCATATACACCTGCGTATAAACACGATGCAGCGAAACACTTTAGTTAGTCGTGAACCGGCAATGTGATCGTGTGTTGCGTTGATAAACAATGATTTTGATTTTACCAGATTAAAACAAATTAGTAATGGTGCAAGTGTAGATTCGGTTTCTATCTATAAAGATTATTTTAATTGTGCGTGTGTTACATCCGTAGATGTCGAGCGGTCTTTCTCAAAATATAAAAACATTTATTCATCACAGCGTACATCGCTCAGCGCTACAAATATGGAAACGTATTTAATGCTACAAACTTACTACCAGTCTTATCCACTTGGCGCTATGCAATAATAATCGTAAATAAGGTAAGTGTGATATTTATGTACAGTACACATAACTGACATACTTAAGTGATATAAATAGCGAATGCATGTAAAGCAATAAAATCACGTATGCATCTCCAATCGAAACAAGATCATAATATTCGTGCGTTTACCTGAATACTATCCTGGCATACCGCAGCAATCCCTCAGCTCTATTCATAACGACTTGATTATTTTGGAGATCTATGGAACATGGAGACTGACACCAAATCCTAACAAAACAGAGTGCAACACAACTTAACCCCAAAATACCTAGATGTCACCCTTGACAGCTTCCTCACATACAATATGCACTTACAAAAAACAACAGCTAAGGTCCTCACGAGAGACAATATCATCCGTAGGACTTCTCTACTAGCTCAGCTGAGTATGTACTCCCCTTTTGCGGAATAATAGTCATACTGGCAGATTACACGCCTAACTAAACTCATAAGCATAAAGAGCACCACGACCACCATTGGCTCCCAACGCCTCAACTGAGAAGACCACGAGCTCTGGTGCGAGAGTATAGAAAAATACTGCACAATCGACGGCTCCCAATCCACAACTACATCTCGGCAGCCACATCTAGCAGGCTTAAATCCAGACGTCCAGTAATGAGAACAGCTAAATATCTGCAGGACGAGAATTTCTCTACCGAGCAACGCTAGGAATCAACATGGAACCAAACTGTCTCTCCTGAAGTAAGCTAATATGTACTTAAACACCCATGATATACATTTGTATGATTACTGTTAGTCATACAATATGTTAGAAAGAGATGGTAATCCCTAACTACGGTGGGTTGCGCACTTGACATGTAGCCATATGTACATGCTGCCAAACGAGGTCATCAAATCACAAAATGTATTGACTGTATGAAAAATCATTATGGTGTAATTTGAAAGTGTAATGGTGCAAAATGCATTGACGTAGCTAATCTATTTATACTAATATTTTCCATTTTTAATCATTCTTCAACGGCATTTTGCTGAAGTAAGTAGGAAGCGTTAGGGCTAGTTCATGGCTATCCGTTTATGCGTTTGCGTTGACACGTTGACGAATGAACATTATTTTGCGGTTCATAGCGTTGCGTTGGTAACGTACGTTTATTGACAGATCAATTTCCTACACTAACTATTTCGTTTTAATAAATCTAACCTCACTTTTTTCATAAACGGATGAACGGACGCGTACAAAGTTCAACGTCGGTCAACTTTATCCGTTAGCGAATAGACTGTGAAGCACATAAAAATAACGTGTTGTGATTGGTCAACGTACAAACGCAAACGTACGAATGGATAGCTATGAACTTCCCTTAAAGCCTAGTTCATAGCTCTCCGTTCGTATGTCTGCGTTTATACGTCAACGGATGAACATTTTTTTGCGGTTCATAGCGTTGCGTTCGTAACATACGTATATTGACGTATGAATTTCCTATACTAACCGTTTTGTTGTGACAGGTCTAACCTCACTTTTTTCGTAAACGGATGAACGGACGCGTACAAAGTTCAACGTTGGTCAACTTTATCCGTTAGCGGATAGACTGTGAAGCACATAAAAATAACGTGCTGTGATTGGTCAACGTACAAACGCAAACGTACGAACGGATAGCTATAAACTCCCCTTACGTTGTTTGAAATTAAAAACTCAGTTGTCAATTTTTGACGTTTTTCAAAATGACATTTGTATGTTACTTACTTACTTTCCGTATCGGGCTCATGCGACATCTTTCCAAAAAACAGCGGCTGCAATAGCCTTGTCGTTACATAAAATTAAATCTTCGTGCGTGCACCCTTCTTCCAGTTGTGGGCAGACCAGTAGGTGACTCATATCCTGGAGCTGGCCACACGAACACATCACATCGTCGTCCTCAGACATTCCCCACTTCAGCAGATTTGTCTTGCACCTTAGCCGATTTAGGGATTTCCACACCGCGAAAGGGAGGTGTTTGCCTGGGGCCATTTCTTCTCTTGGGGGTTCCCGAGTAGTTAGCTGTTGGGTCCATCTAGTGACTCGGTTATTTTCTATGGACCCCTCGAGTGTGTGTGATCTTGCCATGAAGCTCTTCCTTGATCGGAGGAGTCGACCGGCCGGCTCGTGTTGGTGCAGAGGATGGCGAGCATCGGCTTCCTGTTTCGTCTTTTCAGCATCCGTGGCGGCGGCTCTTCGCACCGATGGAGGTGCCACGCCAATAAGTGGGTACAAACTATTAACTGGAATTGGCTTTAGGCAGCCTGTCACGATTCTTGCTGTCTCGTTGATAGCGACGTCCGCGTGAGATGAAGCTGCCCAAACCGGGTCGGCGTATTCCGCAGTGGACACACAGAGCGCCAAAGCCGAGCTCCTGAGCGTTTCTGGTTGAGCTCCCCATGCTGTGCCTGTGAGTTTTCGTAATATGTTATTACGCGCACTAACATTGCCTTTAGTATTGATGCAGTGTATGTTTAAATTAGTTGACGTAATCTGTCATTATTACAGGTGTAGAATGTTTATCCTTGGAGAATACCAAGTACAATACCTCCCAATACATTCCGTAGACTCGATCAGCGATTTAGAAAAACTGGCAGAAGACCAAAATATTGAATGCTCTCCATGAAGATCCAGCACAAAACATATAGCCTAGGAACAGAATATTTTTAGTAAAACCACAGTATATTTAGTACTATCAGAGGATGTTTTGCGCCCATTTCATGCAGGAAAAGTGCAACAATGATAATGTGCGTAAAATAGTATTTTAGAGAGAATCTAATGCCAGCCAAACTTTTTATAGCTTGTTCTTTGAAGCGATGTGCGTTTGTTTACAAGATATGGGATTTTTAATAGCCATAATTTTCATTTTTGAGTGGACGAAAATCCTGAGGCAATGAGGGGAATTGGTCATCAGAGAAGGTTCTGGAATATCTGGGTCGGGATTTTAAATCTTCGAGTTATTGCAGCAATATTTTTTCATAATCGGCTAATGCAATTAAGATTATCGACTCAGAATTGTTTAAAAGATACCTCGACTTGGTGCTTATCTGCATAGTTTTGGACAGGATGTATAGTTTTCACTGGTTGCATTTCTCTGCTATGGTTACCAGCTAGCAACACAAATGTCATTAATACGAATTCCAAAGCACATATTGTGGCATTGGTGTAGAATTTATTGAATAATGCTTCATCAAATTCGCCTAAAAGATTATGGAGAACATCAATGTCAATTGAATGCAGTCTCAGATAGTTGCCTGCCAGATCTACCACCGCAAACAAGCAAATATAAACGCTTGATTCATGATTACAGAAAGTACTTGACAGTTAGTAAGTCCAATCCTCGAACCAAGCAATTTTTTCGAAGTTTTGCCGCTATAAGAGCAGAAAAGAAACGACAGATATACACGGTGCCCACATTTATTATACATCCTTTCAGCAAAATCAGCGTCTGGTTGGAATGCATTCTGTTTGTTTTGTGGTTTTATGGATACCTTTTCGATCCGATATTTGTAGCATTTTACAAGATGCATACCATAAGGACGCCGTTAGTTATAATCACAATGGCAGGAAATTTTGTTCTATGGCTTCATGTTGGATTGTGTTTTATAACTGGTTACCAAATAACTGAAACTAAAGAAATTGTTTTGGAACCGAGAAAAATTGCTCTGCATTATCTAAGGACATTTTTTCTTTTTGATCTCATTGGAGGTATTCCCATAAGGTAAGATTTCATGCTATTTATCAATTTTAACCGAAAATGTAATTTGATCTGTAAATTTACTGCTAGGTATATTGCTAACGCATTTATGTTTGATATTGATGAGATATACCACAATTTGCTGTCTGCAGTACATTTATGCAGAATCGCAAGGATGCGCACTGCAATGGAATACTTCCGTCAGGTGACACTGTTAATGCATTTCACCGATTCGGGGCATATTGTAGCCTCGATGATAATAACGACCGTACTATTATTACATTGGATATCTTGCGTGGTTTACTTCTGCAACAACTTACTGTTCTACATGAGCGGCTCAATTCAAGGTCACTCCTGGCTGAGGAAGACAGGAATCTCCGCTGCTCAAGAGGACGTTAGATGGTATCGCAGATATATAATATGCCTTCATACAGTCACCATGAATTTTTACGCTGCCGGTACAGGAATGCATATTTCGTACGTTTTTTCTGAACACATTATCATGTCGGGTATAATGATTTTGGGTACCGTCTACTACGTGTACGCCTTGATTAGAACGTTGCAACTCGTCAGGTCGGCTACGACATCTGAAAGTAAGTACGAGGAGTTCTTATATCAGTTAAACGATTACATGAGAGCTAAAATGCTTCCAAACGATCTGAGAAGACGTATCGTGATCTATTACGAGCACAGGTTTCAGAAGAAATTCTTCAGGGAACAGGCCATACTATCGTCGCTTTCTGAACACTTAAGGCACGAAATTTTCTTGGAAAGTTGCAAATATCTCATGCATAAAGTCACTTTATTTAAGGAATTACCCAAACACGTCGTCGGATTAATTTTGGCCAGCTTAAAACAGGAGGTGTTCCTACCTAACGACCTCATTATATCTAGTGACACAGATGCCGGCGCCATGTACTTCATATCTTACGGCTCGGTGGCTATCTACAACACCGCTGGCCAGGAATGCATTCATCTGACTGACGGTATGCATTTCGGTGCTTCCTCGTTGTCGAATCAGCCTGAAGTTTACGGTTATAATTGCGTCAGTATTGAGATGACGGAATGCTATAGATGGGATAAAGCTGATTTCCTCAAATGCGCCACCGCCTACAAGGGAATAGTGGAAGTTATTGAAAAGATCAGAGTTAAAGCATCTAAGAAAATTACGGAAGCCGAAGAGGAGAATGTTTATTCTAAGAACGCTGATATTTTGTCCGATTTAAGGCGCCAGAAGATTATAGAGGCTGGAATATTGAGGAACGAGCAATAGAATTGTGATTAGTTAGATTAAATGATGAGTTCGTTATTCTATGGATTTTTTTTTCTTCTGAGATATGCTAGATATTAAGTTCGTATTGTTGTAATATTATATTTTCTGATCTAGTAAAGCTTAATTTCCTCGGACCCTTCATTCATTACCAGGAAAAAATCAACGTATTAAATTATAAATACATTACCTTATTTCGAACGCGTGTCACATGTCATGCGTACAGGACACACGCGGCCAGAACTACCCACTTCCTGCCCATGCAGGAAGTCGGAGCAGCGTCACTTTATCCTCCTCAAATAATTTTCCTAATTGCGTTATTGTTTCGCAGGTAAGAGAGGGTGCAAAACTGTCCGTGTTGTGGGTCAGCAGTAAGGGTTAAAAACACTCTGATCACCTTTTATAAAAGCTGGCGTCAGGCTTATTATTACCCGAGCACAAAATGCACAATCTTACTGTTTTACGCCTTATCAGTTTGGAATAAAATAGGCGGGAATGCCTGGAGATAACCAGGACATCAAAAAAAAATGTGCTACACGTTTTAACACTAATAAAAAATATTAACACGTATTCGTGCGTGTAACATTACTCGTGCTTATCAAAAATTAAATATTACGGTATTCCATACTAGTTTCAGGAAACCAATTTACTTAAAAATATCCGATTTTGTAGCAGAATAGATAAGGCTCTCACTGATAACGATTTATTGCTAATTTTATTAGAATATGTTAAATAACATAAAGAACTTAATAATAATAATAATAATAATAAGTTTATTGTCATAAGTCCTACAGACATTGACATCAGATATACATACTTAAGTTTTGAGAAAAAGTTTTGACTAGAAATGTTATTACTTACCAAAAATGGTCCAATCTTTTTTTTCTGTGGTAAAACTGTGTTTGTTTAAATTGATTTTGCCTTACCATCTCTTTTGTTGAACAACTGGCAACAATAAATTCCTGTGCTGTAAAAGCTTTAGCATTATCTGAACTAATTTCATCTAGCCATGTGCTAAGTTGTGTTTAGTTTATGCTGTTTATAGAGATTTGAGACGGTCTATTTCTCGATAAAATGAGTGAAACCAAAGTCGAACATCGTAATAAAGGTACCTACTACAACCTCGATAAATATTAGTTTCCTGGTGCTATTAAAGGGGAATGAGAAAATTCTGACGGCTTCAGAAGATAAAAAGTTCTTGAACCTCGTGTTCAAACAACAAATTTAAGAATTTCTTAGAACTCAAAAAAAGATTTAGCCTTTACCAACAATCCACCATACTAAATTTGATCATAAAAGGGTTTTTTTTAGTTTTTGACACAATTGAAAAGTATTTTATTGGCAAAACATTGGAAGCGTCCAGAACTAATTTTTGGGCATTTTTCTGGAAACCTAAGCATGCTAAGATCCGTTATAGTTATTATTATGATTGTCGAAATATTTTCGATTTAGACCAATGCAGCTTCTTATTGAAAAAAATATTGAAGGGAGACTAGCACATCTTGAGAAGTTGCGGCTGGTGGTCAAAGGTTGGACAA
>ML218403.1:0-31910 GCA_004785975.1 Popillia japonica
TTTTTTTGTACTAATACGAAAGAATATTAATTATTAAATTTTTATATTCATAACTCTCTGCGTGGTGCTTCAAAACTTCTATCGATTATTATTAAACTTTGAAAAATTCGTATCAATATTTAGAAGTTTATTGAGAAAAAAATTAATAACTCCAGAAGAGAGATTAATATAGATATTTAAAGCATTAAGAGGCATACTAGAAAGTAAAGAGAACGACTAGAGTTATTGAAACCTCTGACGAAATAGAAATTAAGAAAACGGATACCAATGTGATAGGCTTTCAGCCGTGAGTTAGGAAAGGTTTTATAGTCAGTAAGAGCCGTGTATAAGAGTTACTTCTTCTAAATAAAAAAGCAAATTTAGGCATTTTGATTTTCCAGATATTTTTCCACTGTTAGGTCACTTCAAACACTACTCGATTAAAAATCAATTTATTCCAGAATCGTTGAAGCTAAGGAGAATGATGAGGTATACATATGTATTAACCTTAATAGTGGAAAAAATATCTGGAAAATAGGTAAGTACTGAAACGTCGAAAAAACTTGTGCTGATGACGTATTTATTGTCATACTTGGAATTCTAGAGTTTTAGCTACAAATAAATTATCTAAATCCTAAGAAAGCTCCAGTATTCTTTGATAGTATACAATCAAGATTTCAATACGAAAACTATCTTTTTGCAAATAAACTATGTACATATTAAGTTTAAAGGCGTTCTGACCTATGGTTTTCAATTTTCTTTGAATCATACTCCAAAGTTCTTCTCGTATATCATTCGTCAGAAAACATAGATTCAGCAATCCTGCAAGCCAATTCTAAGCTTCATTACAATCGATTTAGTTGACTTTAAACAACCTTCTCATCTTTTGCAAGCATCTCGCTATAAGTGAACTACAGCACAATCAGCTTGGTACCAAAATCCTTTCAAAAAGTTATATTATCCAAAAATGTTGCAAACGCTCTCATAATAATTGTAAGTAGGTAGCGGATGTTGGTAAAAATTTTGTTAAACTTTGTGTCAGAAATAACTAACAACAAACTTAAGACATAAACTTTATTATCGTTAAATTCATTCAACCTTAAATGAATACTGATGTTGCCCCATTTTCTTGCAGTATGTATATTTCATTCTGTCTCTGTAACGTTTTACCTGGGATTTTCGATGACTTTAGCTTTATCTTTAGATATTGGCTTCAAACATACTTTACTAATTGACCATTTTTCCAAACAAAATTTCATTTTAAATTTTCAGCATTTTTTGGAGGTAAATATTGACATTCGAGGACTACTGTCTTAAAATAGAAAATATTAATTTTTCAGTCTTTCAACGGCAAAACGTTTATGGCTCCAATACAGTAAAAAATGAGTAATGCAGAATTATTATAGTTATTATTATATAAGTTTGATGCTTGTTAGAGTTCAAAACGAACAATGTCCTCATCATTCTTCTTAATCTCTGTTTTATCAAATCTGCTACCGAATTTTGTAATATAGAATCGTTTTACCCCCTGTAGACGTGCCTCTTATACAGAACCTTGATTTATATTCCAGCGATGGGCGCAGATGCCAGAATCAGTTTTCGCAATATATTATCAATAAATTTCCAATACAATACGATTCTCATCATTTATGACAGCAAAACATGTTGGGGAGCTATTATAAGCTGTGTTTATAGCACCAGTTATTGATTTGCTTTAATATTTCATTTTCGTAGCCGAAAATTTTGTGGTTTATTAGCGAATACACAAAATAATACAAACAACTAAGAAATTGGATAATAATTTGCAAAATTGCTATGACAACGTAATTCGTAGTTTCACCTGTTTTCTTTGTAACCGCAAACTTGGTTGTAAAGAATCGATTTTTGACTTGAAAACATAAATACTTAAATACGATGCAAATTTACATTTTGTAACCACAAGTACTTCATGTTCCTACCACCAAGAATTTAATATTTATTCCATTTTTGACAAACAAACTCCTAGCATCAGTAAATCCGCTTCAAATCTTAAGTATGCTTTACTTACCATTTCACGGAATAAACGGCCACTCTAACGCGGAAAATCTAGACCCTAAAATGCCTAAAAATATTATCTATCTCTGCGCGCCCTAAAGCGGATAAAATGCGATTTCATCTCGAGAAAAGCCTGACCTCAAATCTCCTATACCGGAATCCCATTTCCATTGAGATTTCCTTTTTTTTATACTACCGGCGCTCCACGCTGGTGAGGACTCCAGCCATCGATTTTCCGCGAATTCTTCTCGAACACCTGACCTCAAAATCCCACTCGGAGCGAAGATGCGAAAATCAATCGCGAGTATGGTAAGAACTGGCGGGAAATCGTTCTTCGATGTAGAGTAGGTACATTCCATGTTAGAGTTGTACGGGTCGTAGCGCCGTGTGACGAGGTTAGTCCGACGAACAGAGTGACATCCCGATGCATGCAGCAGCACATGTAACTTGTGTGTTATATTGTCTGCGAGCCACGACGGCGTCTGACGTAAAATTTATTACGGCGCTACTACCAGCCTCACAGGCGCCCGCACTAGCGGCCTCTCTCTTACGCGTATTGTACTGCACGGGAAATCGGTCTCGCTTTTTCGACGTTGCCGATCTCGGGTTATATTCTCGAAAAAAATTAATTCAACTTTCTATTGCACTCCTTAAACTTTTACTGACTTGAGCCAACTCGATCATATCTCACGATCTTTATTACCGTTCAGACATTAAATATAACTGAATTGATGCATTTTAAGTGTAACTATGTATTACACAATCCTTAGTATATTAGAATGATTTCTGCAAAATCATGAAGTCAAAGCTTTATCATTAAGTGTCACTTTGACATTTAAGGTGACATATGCTATTTTAACTGGCGTTGACGTTGACGTTTGATGTTTGACGTCTTATTCTTCACTGACTACTAAGCTATTATCTCTATCTGTGCTATTATTAATGAAGACATCTTGGTTTTGAATTGAGTAACGACTTCTCCAAATCAGATTTATTGCTCTTGGCTGGACAATAAAGATTATATGGGAGTAGGATAAGTATGGTCAACTAAAAAATCATCATTTGGTCAAAACTAAAGTCGTTAACCTAAGAAATTAAAAAAAAATTAAATCCATCTCAGGAATTTTTGATCATAAAAATTCTTTTTTAAATATGTAAAAATTACTTTTGCACCAATTACACAGTAAAATATGATTATAACTTACATTCAGTATTAAATCAATACGAACTTCGTAACAGATAAATACCGAGAACGAAAAATTGAAATCAGAATTCATTCGATACCTGGCCATTTCAGCCGCGCTTTATGCTATTACGAGCGACGTTATCAGATGGTAATGTTGAGGAATCAATATTAAGGTCAACGAACGTTCCTAGGTACACCTAGTTATAGTTTCTGTCTCACAAAATGTAATCTACGTGAATGAATGAACTTGCAAAATAATGCTTTGAATCAGATGGTTAATAAATTATATTAAAAAAGTAGCTTACGTACTGAATTATGTAGGTAGAGTAGGTGCCTGACATTCTAATCTACAAATTACCCCGAGGGTAATATGTAAATTTAATGTTAAAGTGACAAGTTTGAGAACACCTTTGAAATGCTAAGCAATGTTTGGGATTTTCCCCAAAATAATGTCTCATATTTATTGGTTTCTTTTTATATTACAAATGTCTGAAATTTGACGATTCGATTTAGAATTTTTCATCAAATTTATAAAAATTGAGTTAGTTATTTAGAAAACTGTGTTGCATCAAATGAACGCAGAAGCTGAATAGTTTCTCGTGGCCACCTTCTGCCAGCTCTTAATGTATGTAGTTCTTAGCAATCTAGGATTTAGTGATATTTATTTAGGTGAAAAATATTTGGTTAAATACTAATTGGAAAAACATGCGGATTAAAGCCACTTATGATGCACTGGCTGTACACTGCAGTGGTAAGACTTATGCTAATCTCTGGCTGCCTGATTTGATTTATTCGGAAAACTCGCAAAGGAATGCCGCAAAAGTATGCCAATATGTATTTACTATGGAAACCATTCTGAACCTGCACCCTTGAATAATAAAATAGGGAGATGGGACAATAATGGGAGATAGACTGAAATGTGGTGGAAATTGGAGAATCCAAAATAATAATAATAATAACCCATTTATTTCATGATACAAGTAGTATGAAACACGTCAAGAATACTGTAGTAATATACAAAAAAAATGACATAAATCAGATACGTATGCGTTTTAGTAAATTAAAAATTAACCGACTATTGAACTAAAGAAATCAGATAATGCGGGGCATGCCAGAATAACAACCGAAATCACAAACCTAGCTTTGGCAATAGGATGTGATGCAATGATTCCAAAACTCTCTTCCCCCTCCTCCTACCCCCCGTCAAGGTGGCCCTAGATTGGGATAACGGGAGAGTCGAACAGAAACCTGGAATGCGAAACAAGATATGGTATGTAGACCGATCAAAAAGAACAACAGGTTCTGGAGCAGGTATGCAATCCTGTGAAACCCTGATTCATAAATATACCAGCGTAGATCAAACAGAACTATTAGCAAGCATTGGACAGACAATCTCATCATTCAACTCTTGAAACTAACTTGGGACTGCCTGGAAAACCGAGTGCTGGGTGGCTACAGAAGTTCAAAAAGATATATGGAATCCGCCAATTAAGTATCTCGGGGAAAAAGCTGTCTAGTGATTTTAGCGTAGTGGAACCGTTTAAATTAAAACTTTTAAAAACAGTTCAAAATAAAAGGACTAAATTCTCACCAAATCTACAACGCGGACGAAAGTGGGCTGTATTGGAAGGTATTGCCAAAGAAAACGTTGATTAGGAAACCTGAATCATCCACACCAGGAAGAAAATTAAGTAAGGAGAGGATAACTTTCGTGCCATGTGCAAACGCATCAGGAACTCACAAACTACCATTATTCGTTTTGGGAAAGGCAAAAAACCCACGTGCTTTTCGTAACTTTCAATTACCAGTGAGGGAACGAAAAAGCTTGGATAACAAGAGAACTGTTTAAGGACTGGTTTCAGTCTCACTTTCTGCCGTCAGTAGAAAGAAAAACGGTAGAATTAGGATTACCCAAGAATGCTCTGATAATTTTAGGTCATCCCGATGCTTCAGAATTAGTAAGTAAAGCTAAACAAATTTTTGCATGTATCTTCCTCCAAATTGTACACCGATTCTGCAGCCCATGGATCAACGTGTAATTCAGGTTATTAAACTTAATTATCACAAGTAACTTCTTTCGCATATTGTTGAATCCAATGACGATATTGCACAGACATTAAAGACAGTAAATTTAAAAGACCTGGTACTTTTTCTCGACGAAGCAAGCGAAGAGTAAGACCAAAACTGTTGAAAAAATCCTGGAAACCTGTTTGGTGTTCCGACGCAACAACGAGTGATGGAGAAGCTGTTGATTTAGTTGTGAACAATGAACATACTGAAGAAGACCCTGATGAAGATGATTTACCATTAAGTCATTCCTTCCATCTAATAAAATGAAGGTTAGTAATGAGTTTACTGAAATCAAAGAAATGTTTGTAAAAATCGGCGAAACTGTGTCAGATCAAGATATACAGGAATGGATAAAAGGGAAAAATGAAGATGGTACATTCCTAACTGAAAAAGAAATAATTGAAGTCATTTCTGATACAGAACATGAAGCTGTTGGCAATCAAGAGAGCAATGAAGAAGTGCCCTCAGTTAATCTTGTAAGACACGAGGAGGCTACGAAATGTTTCTCCACATGTTTAAGATGGGCTTGTGAGAATAATTTACTGCCTCAGCAAATAATGTTACTGCGCACCTTACAGGCAGAGAGCATTAAGAAAGAAATGGATACCAAAAAGCAAACACGAATCACCGTACACCGTACAAATATTTTTAAATTTTCTGTTATTTTTAATAAATATATGATATTTCGATATTTTGCGATAAATAATCAGTCAGTCTCAGTTCTATTATCGCCTTGATAATGACAGCATTGCTGTCGAAACGCGTTGCCATTTATCCAAGTGTTTGGTGTCCTGTGGGTGATAGTGATCTAAAGTTCATATTTTGCGATATTTGGTTTTATTGTCATTTTTTGCCTTCTAAGAAACACGTACATACCTACATGTTTACATAAATGTATGTACCAATAATCCGAAAATATCGGTAATCGGAATTTATCCCTTTAAGCCTGTGTCTTAATTAGTTCGGATTAAAGAGTCTATACTGTACAACTTAAAACGGTGGCGAGGTTGTTGGACACGGCTCTCTAAGGAAAGACCTGCATATGTACATACATAAAATTGGCATCTCTAAGGAAAAGTCTATTTGCAAACTGTGCAATCTATTTCCCAGGCATAAAAAGGTATAAAATATTTGAACAAGTCCTATTTGACTGTATTTCATTTTCTGTTCTTCCTTATGTGTCTCCTCTGCAACATGGGTTTGTTCCTGGCCGTTCAACTGTAACTAACTTAGCTACAGTAACACAGTATATAAGCGAACATCTTGATAATCGTGGGCAAGTAGATGTTATCTACACTGACCTATCACGTGCTTTTGATACCATCTGTCACTCTAGACTTCTTGCCAAGTTGAACTGTTTTGGATTTTCACTGCCAATATTGAATTTGATGTCTTCTTATGTTCAAACAGAACTGCATACGTCTTTTACAACGGCTACACCTCAAATGAATATATTATGTCATCGAGTATTCCCCAAGGCTCTAGTCTTGGACCATTATTGTTCATTTGGTATATCAACGACTTGTTATCATTATTAAGCTGTCCTGCATTAGCGTATGCTGATGACTTGAAGATTTATTCCTCCATCCAGAGTAATGATGACGTCGAACTGCTGCAACGGAAACTGAACTGTATTGCTACCTGGTGCGACGAGAATGGGCTTAAACTTAGTGTTCCCAAATGCTGTACAGTGACCTACACCAGGAAAACTACTTCTACTATTTCTGGCTACAGCATAAGCGGTTCAACATTAGTGTCCAGAGAGCTCGTTACCGACTTTATCATATTTGATTCCAGTCTTACTTTGGTTCCTCACATCAATGACCAACTAAATCAGACTCAAAGGCCCTGGGCTTCGTAATAAGAACTGGCCAGGAATTTACTGACATAACGTTAATTAAAAAATTATATTTTACTTTTGTTATGAGCAAAATGGAATATGGAAGTCTGATTTGGTTTCCAATTTACTCATGCCATTCATTTAACCTACAACGTATTCGCCGAAGATTCCTGAAATTTGTATGTTACAAAATGAGTGGTACCTACCCGGATCGAGGTGCAAATTTGGAGTATGTTCGGAGCCTACTGCGGATTGACTCTGTAGCTGATAGACGTGAATGTCATAGTGCTGTATTCTTAGCAAAACTGCTGCATAATAAGATCGACTGTCCATATCTACTGGCAAAGATACCCATTTCTGTACCACGTACATCGGCAAGAACAACTGTTAGCTTCTTACCGCCCGCTGCTAGAACAACACATTGGTCAGAGCATAATTGAGCATCATGTGCAGAACTGCGGACAAATGCTTTGCGGACATCTTTGCAGGCTTGTGAAATATATATTTTTTTCTTTTTTTTGTAAGCCCTTTTTCTTTTATTTTTTGCTTTTTGTCTCTTCTCTTTATATAAATTCCTGTGTAATTTAGTTTTAACAAAGTTTTTGTATTTTGTCCTGTAATTGGGTCTACCTGTTGGACAAATAATAATAATAATAATAATAATAATAATAGCCTTTTATTTTTTTCCACGATTATAAACAAAGAAATACTTATATGTATACTACATTAATTGAAATCTACATACCGTTAGAATTTTACTGAGACCGTTTGTTTTCCCATATGCTGAATGCATGAATGATGGAAGAAGAAGACGAATTACTTAGTGAGTTGTTGTACGTTGTTCAGTTGCAAAACGTGAAATTATGTACTTTTAAAGAAGAGTGAGAAAACATTTGCCAAAAATTCTTTGAAAACTTGATTCACTCTAGCCAGCACAATGTTAAGTTGACCATCCGAAAAGATCAGACGTCTTATTAATTTTTATGTTTTTTATCAAAATTACTAAAATTTGCTGTACCTACTCCTACAAATGCTAAATATAAGCTTATTAACTGTTGTAATACTTAATTCAATGTATGTTGTATTTCTTTATGTACAAAGATAAACGACTATCTCATATTTCTTCACCAAAATTTATGTATACAAATTACACCTACTACAGCAGTAGAATATAAAATTTCTCAAAGGAGATTAACCCACAAGAACCGTGTCGTGCATCTATCACACAGCGAATAAACTATATCGCATTTATTTGTTTCAGCTACAGGCCTAGATCCCGCAAATCAATACTTCGACCTCTGCGAACTGCTGGACTTACGCAACAACACTAGAAATGGTGTTTCCTACGTTGAGGGGCCTAATCTCGGAAAGCCAGCGTACCGTTTAGGAGGTAATTATTTTTTTTTACACATAATGTATTCCGCTTTGAACTTCTAAAATGTAAATCATGTCGGAAAAGTACATCGTAGTAATTAAAATCCGACGTCAAACTGCCGCAATGTACGAAACGAGTACGGTCGTAACGTTTTACAGACAATTAACGGAGTTATGAATGAGTTTATATAAGGGTGGAGGACTTAATTTTCATTGGAGCAGGAATCGCCATCATACGTTGTTGTACTGCATTTTCCATGTATGATCGAGCGAAACCGAATCAACCGATTAATGACCTCATGGAATATATACATACCCTAGCGTAATTCGCTTAAATTAAAACGCTGTTTTCATCGATTTAAAAGAATGTATACGGCATACCTCACCTGTGTATAGGACGTGCTATTTTTAACATAATGTAGTTATCACGATAGTTATGCTCTTATTTAATATGCTGGATGGTTTCTTTTTAAATTATATCGTCTATACAAGACTTTTATTACTCTCTTTCAATGAAGGAGTTATGTATACATTTGCAATGATTAAATGTTTGTAGTTCGTGCTAGTTTTTATAGATTTATTGACCTTTGTAGTGCTATTAAAGAAACTTGCCAAATATCATGAATAAATCCAGAAATCTATTGGAATTTTGCTCTTTTTTTCGAAACACATAAATTTATTCTTTTGTTTGAAGAAGGCTACAGTAGAGAAGCCGCTTGAATATCCTGTTGGAGATAACATTTTGTAACGAAATTCACATCTGTCATAGTTCCCATGAGAGTACCCAGATGTTCCAAATTCGTTTTTAGTATTTTGCTTGGACATCACAATAATTCTGCGCCCACAGAATAGCTGTATACCGTTGGAGTTTTGGGGGACAGTAATCCTTGGATACGTAGACTGCTACAGTCTGAAAGAATGGTGTGTTCATGTAGTGAATTCTGTGAATGCCAGCTATTCGCATTTATTTCTGAGCCTCGGTGATTATTGGCAAACATTCTACACTATCTACAGGCTACCATTCAATGGAATTTTGCCTTACCTTATTGTGTAAGGGTGCTATACAATCCGTAACTTGTTCGTTAATCTTCTGATTGCTACTGTCAGATCCTACTCTGACCTGACGTTAAGCTTGATCCTTCATTTCCTAAGAAAGAAATCAGACGTTACGGCGGGTTAAAATATCCTTGCCATTATGGAAATCCTCATGGACTCCTGTCAACTAGGGTGTGCCAGGCTTACGATGTTCTCGCTTGTTAGTTCCTCTCCCAGCTCTGTGTCTATTATACTCCTTCTATTCGACTATCTGACACACTCCAGTATGGAGTGTTCAGGGGTGTTGGTTCTTTGGCAGTATGACCAGCTACCATCCCTCATTCTTTTAAGGTAGCTTCGTGAATTGTCATGCCCGGTCAGAAACTGCGTTAGGTAATAATCAGTCTTCCTATGTTGACACCGAACCCACTGGAGTATGTCAGGGATAAGAGCTTGGTCCATTCAATTTTCGCTACAGCCCACTCCAGCATCTTTACCACTTCCATCATTTTTTTATCTGTCTCTGTCCTTTGTTACCTAAAGGCTTCCTAATACCGAGGTGTGAAGGGCCAGTCTCTCCTCCGCCAGTAAGTCAAATTACTAAAAACACTAATTAAACTTTAATTCGACATTAATGACGTAGATTGCATATTTTATCATAAAGACTGATAAATAATCTCTTTCTTCTTCTTCTACGGCGTTAGCCTTAGCGTCTCTCAGCTTCTGCCTCCATTCTTTCCTATCCTCCACTGCTCTCCTCCACCCCTCAATATCCAGAAAGTGTTGTGCGTTACCCATTATGGCATCCTCCCAGTGTTTCCGTGGTTTTTCCTTGCATTCGTGTATTGAGTGCTCTTTTGGGCAATCTCTTGTCACCCATTCTGATCACATATACGATCCATTGCAGTGTTTGAAAAGTTGGTACAGTTCATTGTTGTACCTCATTCTGCACGTACCATGTTATTGTATTGGGCCCAGTATTGTCCGCAATACCTTTCTCTCGAAAATATCTAGTTGATTGCTTAATATTTTCAACTGGGCCCATGTTTCTCTAGCATAGCGTTGTAATTGGTCTAATAATTGTTTTACAAATTCTCAGCTTTGTTTGTCTGTGTAGGTTTTGTGGTCTGAATCCATGAGAAAGTGCATTTTCCGTCTGTTATTTTTTTGTGCTTGTATCGCTTTTGTCACTTCTTCCAATGATGGAGTCTCAGTATATATTTCCGAGTCACATTTTTTTTCACTCGCCTCCTGGAGTCAGCTCAATCAGTATGTTTTAGAAATATAGTTTCCAAATTAACTTTACTGTCTACCGGTAACTATTTGTCCTTCTTCATTTTTACACACATTAGTTTGAGGTTTATACCTATTTCTGTTTTTTTTCAAGTACCTGTAGTCTTCTCTAACTCTGTTACCTTTGAAGTCCTCTTCCATTTTCTCTATTTGGCTATTTTTATGTTCTCTCTTCTTCTTTCTACACAGCTTATCTGCTGATAAGTAGTAGTGTAGCAAAAAGGCGAAAGGAACCAAAATCGAACAAAAGTAAAAAATTAATAATAGAGTTAATAATATACGACAGGGGTTACTGGATGCTAGTTTACTGATGATTGCTTCGTCCCAAATCTGTTTGAAAGCTTTTTCAGTGTCTAGAAACAGCATTACTACATTTGTTTTTGGTTAAAGCTTTTAGGATGTTAGTGGTACGTTTTTACAGTTCTTTAGAGAAAGAGAGAGGTTTTCTCGTGGTACTTGTTGATACTGGCCAAAAAATATGTCTCCACAACCTTAGATTAAGAGGATAGCAACCAAATTCGTCTGGAGACTTCAATTGGGTAGAATTAGAATTTGCGTTAAGGGTGATGTTGCACTGCGAGCGAATGATCTATTGTGCCCCCCTACATGAGCTATACGTTGTTGGTATTTGTCCCCAATTATAGTTCCCCATCCAGTCCAAGTGCTTTAATAAACTGCAGCAGCTGTGATGGTTTCAAGGAGGGTATTTCCCTCTCGTCAAGGACATCTTTACCAAAATGGCTGGCGCGAACCGCTGCAATAGCCACGCAGTTGAATATCAGGTGTTCCGGATCTTCGCTTTCCGCCCCGCAAAACCTGCAGTCGCTATTGTGTTTCAGACCTATCCTTGTCATGTGTTCCCCAAGGTGACAGTGCCCTGTGAGAAAACCCACAAGTACACGTAGTTTATTCTCGTAGATTTTCCCAGAGGGTTGCTCTGAGTTTCTGCTCCCTGTCCTTGATTTCTCCTTCATAGGTGCTCATCCCTATTCCGCAAAATGGTTCCGGTCCCACAAATGATGTCGTGGCGGCCTTTTTTGCTAATAAATTAGCTTTCTCGTTGCCACTGATTCCACTGTGTCCTGGTACCCAGCATAGTACAACTCTGTTTTCTCTGCCTAGATTGTTCAGTTTCTCTAAGCATTCCTAGACTAATTTTGATCTGATGGTGTTAGAACCCTGCGCCGTTATGGCTGCTTGACGGTCGGACAAAATTGCAATGCTTTGCTTCCGGTAGTTCCTATCAAAATTCAGTTGAGCAAATCTTCCAATAGCATTGATCTCTGCCTGGAAGACGCTGGGGTAAGTTCCCATTGGCTCTGAGTATTTGACTCCTGGTCCAAATACTCCTGCACCTGTTCCCTTATCAGTCTTGGAACTATCCGTGTACCATTTAATGGTATTTGCCTTTAGGGAGTAGGTGCATCGTTCCCCTTCCCAATTTCCCTTAATACTTAGCTTCGCGAGAAAGTTCTTCTCGAAGCTATATTTCCTAACCATTTCATCCTGCTGTAGACTGAAAAGTGCGGAGAGCCCCGCCAGAGATTAGCCAGCTCTCTGGTACGGCATCTCAGCCCCACCAGACTCCACTCTGGCCAAATGGTATAATGCCCTATGGGCAACTCCCTCCACTATTGTGTGTAGGGGCGTAAGATTCAATTGGGTGCTTCTGTTTCTCAAGTTTGTAGATCAGAATTTTCTTGGCGTCTTTCTACTGCTGACAGAAATAAGTCACTCCGATAACAGCATTTATAATGTAGGTTAACTGCAGGACTCCGTTCTTGAGAAGATTCTGTAAGCATCGTCTGACTTTTCTCGACCCAGGCGTTTATTGGCTGCGAAACGCTTAAGTGTTAGTTAAGATCTTCATTCAAACTGCACGTTTTAGAGCCCACGTTTGGCAAAGCGTTTGGTTAAGACTTAATTTCCAAATTGACTTTCTGCTGGCGCTTGGCTTTTGGAACACCGCAGTCCAAAAATGATTCTCATGAGTTTGCGGTTTCCTTGAAACTTTAAGACAGAAAAACCACTTTGGCCGCTCTCTTGAATTTACTCTGAAGACCCGCCACAGGCTCTCAAACGTAGATTTTTGAGTCTTCATTCAAATGTAAGACCATGATCTAAGAAATATCATCATTTATGTACTTGCAACAGCTTATCATTTGCGGCGAGTTGTTGCGTGGATTTAATGCAAAAATTATCTAGATTATGGATTACTCATTAGTAAAGTAATCGAATTCTGGGGAAATATAATGGATTCTAGCTTTCACTAATGATAAGGTGTAAAGAGATCAGTTAATAATTTGTAACATCGTAGCTTTTGGATAAAAATGAGCAAAACAATCTATTCTGTTCCAGATACTGAACGAAACTTAAGACTGCCGGACGTTTGGCTGAAAAAGATCTCCAGTTTTTTAGAGAACACGTACGAATTCACGATATCAGCGTGGATACAGCAGGACAAGCAGAATGTCGGCACGTTAGTGAGCTTCACGCGCGGCGACAACCGCTACCTCGAACTGCAGTCGAGCGGTCGCAAGAACGAGATCCGCTTCCATTACACATCCGAATTAGACTCTAAAGTGTACGTAGAGACGTTTCATTATAAATTAGCGGACAATGCGTGGCATCACGTCGCGGTGTCGGTGAGTGGTTGGGAGACTGAATTATTTGTGGACTGTAAATCGTTATATAGAAGAATTTTAAAACCGGGCGCGCCAGCCAGAAATTTTTCCGTAACGCAACTCTGGCTGGGTCAGAGGTACCGGCAGTTTCCGTTCAAGGTGAGTAGATAAGGATTTGGTACCAAATTTTAACGATTAGTTTTATTGCGGGAGCATTCATGAATTAAACACCTAAAATATTAGGTGCAAATGACGATATCGTTTGACTAGATAACTACATGTGTGTAGAATTCTATCTTAAAGGCAAAGCAAAAATAGTGTTTAATGTTGCCGCCTGGCGTTAGGTGTTAATTCCACTCCGGAAGCTGGCGTAACACACTTCTAGCGTGGCGTTCTATACCACCAAAAATCACTGATTTTAGCTAATCTGGTGAAAAAAGACACCAGAAGTATTGGTCATATGAAAAGCTATGTTACTCTCCGCCGATGTACTGAACTGACCAGCTATTGGAGTCGTCTGTCTTTGAAATAGAGATGTAAAGTTTAGCTGCTTAAGATTTGTTGTATAGTTAATTGTTGTCATATTTTTCTTATCTTATTTTAGCATCAGTGTCTATGTATTGTAAGTCGCCTTGTACCAGCTGTCCAAGTTTTGCCCCTTATTCTAACGCATGCCAGTTTCTGAGAAAAATCAACGCTGTTGTGCGCGAGCGTTCTAGACTAGATCTATGCCTGCCGCCGTGGTGGCTGGTGTCCGATTCCTGCCGACGATTTTTTAATTCAATCTTATTGTGCATAATATTAACAATTATATTTAATGCAAATGATTCAGAATTATTCAAGAAAAAAAAATCCATTAGCAGGAATCGAACGGAAGCTACCAGAGTGGTAGGCAAAGATCCAGTCCTGAAGGCTACGAACACTTGCTTATACGGAGGAGACCATCATTAACGGTATAAAAAAAAACGCCCACAACAACGTTAATTTTTCTCAGAAACTAGAGCGCGTTAGGAGAAAAGCTCATACCTGGCTACTCAGTGAAGGTCCCTCTAAAACATAGTTGGGGCCCATCAAGACTCTCGTATTTTTTAAGCCGGAAGTGTTTATTTCTTATCTTCCTTGTCAAGATCCAGTCTTTGCAGATGATAGCTAGGATTACTGCAAATATTTTTACCCACTAAACTATGACTTTCTCCTGGATGATTCTTGCTTTTTTGCTCGAGATGTTATTGGTTTGCAATTCCTCTAATAATATCGTACAGTGACAAGCTGCCTGATCCTAATGACCAGTCGATATTACATAACACATATTTTCCATTCAGTCTAGTTTGGACACCAGACTGGTACAAATTCAAGGTTCGGTAATGAGATCTCAAAGTTTGTTAAGTGAGTTATGTTCCTTTAAAGCAAATTGTGCAAAAAATATGTCAAATATGTGTGTCACATCACACCATATGTTTTTGGGGGGTGCATGTGTCCAGTCTCGCCACAATTGAATTTCGAAATTTCTTGTAGGTGAATGATTTGTGCTTTCATAATAACTGAGTTAGAGCGATGTGATTAAAACATATCGAAAAACTTTTCTTTCATGATACCAAGATCCAGTGTGAGGGTCATCAGAAAAAATAAAGTCCATAATGTTCAAAACCAGACGAAAGGTTTAAATAAAATCTAGATACCAGGGTCACTATTTATATTTTGAGTCTAATAATGAAAAAATACTAACTTGTCGTTGAAAATTACTTTATTGTTTCTCGAAGTATTCTCCTTTATGATTAATACACTTTTGCATGCGTTCGAACCATTTGTCAAAGCATTTTTTCCAATCTTCTTCAGACACCTCCAAACCATGGTTTTCAAATGTAACAACTGCTTCTTCCGCCGACAAACATCGTTGCTCACGGAGTTTATTCTTGACGTTCGGGAGCAAGAAAAAGTCATTGGGTGCCAAATCAGGACTGTACGTCTTTTGGAGCACCGTCATTGTACTTCTTTAGCATTTGTGTGCACCAATCGACACGAGCATATTTTTGAGATTTTGTCAAATTATGGGTGATCCAACAAGAACAAACCTTTTTCACGGCTAAATGATCGTGCAATTTTTTATACAGGTTGACCAGGTCCACTTCTAGGCATAGGAAAATATTGTATGCAATGGTGCAATATATGTCTAGATTAGATTGACGGAGATGGTGATACTCGGATACGAGTCCGATGTTGCCGAAACTGCCGTTGATGCGACGCAATGGAAGAAACGTCTTTGGTTAGAATTAATAATTTAGTTGTCAACTTGACACTTATTTTTATTTTAGATATCCCTTTATAAATAATAGTATTATTCGTCCAAAAAAGGCAATTCTCATATTAGCTGCCATAATTTATGTGAACTGTATTCATATTTAGTAAAATAAAAGCCAAGAGAAGACCGCTTTGTAATCAATAACTACCTATATTAACAAAATATAACATTTCATGAGTAACATAACGACTCGTAATTACTAAAATAGTTTTAAGACTTGGAATAGTCGATCATTATCAGAAAAAGCAAAACGTCCAACAACTGCTTCTGCACTTGCAGATGAATAATACCATTTAATGATATTTTTCTACTCCCTTACTAGTAAATTACCTATTACCTACTATCTGGTTGCTAAGCAGATCATTACAAGCTACTGACATGTAATGACCTAGCACATAATAAAAAAAATTACGCTTCAGTTCTACATAAAAACAAGCAAATAACCATGGAAACGATTTAGGACCCGCCCATAATTTTGACAGATTTAATCAAAACTCGCTGTCCGTTATCTGAATATACATTTATTTTAAAATAAATAACTGAAATGAGCTCATTGTACAGCGAAAATGAATTGAGTAATACACCACCCAATATAATTCGGTTAGCTGCGAACACTACTGAAAGCTATTACCAGAAAAATCAAGAGAAAGATATGAAAAGGTATACCAGCCATAGACTGGCGTACAACAAACAACGTAGTAAATTGGTAAATTCCAGGTAAATTCGTTCGTAGAAATTCGCTCGTAGAAAAAGTATAGTACACAACTAGCTTTGTAAGCTTATTACATGCTCGTAGAATTACTGCGCTCGCCGCTACGCGGCTCGCGCGCAATTTTTCTACTCGCATGTAATAAGCTACTTACAACTCTCGTTATGTAATATACTATTCTTCGCTCCTCGCTTATATAAACAGACATTTTAAATAAATATGCAATATAAATTTTAATTTCTATTACTTAATGTCAAATTGACAACTGTATTATGCGTGATTATGCGTTCCAAACAATCCCGTTCCCATGGATACGGCCGGCCGTATATTAGCTTCGGCAACAAGATGGACATATCTACTATCACCATCTCCGTTATTCTAATGCAGACATATATTGCACGATTACATACAATATTTTCCTATGCGTAGAAGTGGACCTGATCACCTGTATATACTAATGGAACTAATGCCTACAGTTGCCTCAATCTCACAGCATGTCGCATGACGATCTTGCATTATCAGTTTTTGCACAACAACAATGTTTTCTGGCACAACAACTGATTTCGGACGACCTTCACGAATTTCGTCCGTGAGCGAACTGCGGCCACGATTAAAATCATTGTATCAGCAGTTCACAGTGGTAAAGGATGGGGCTTCATCGCCAAATGTGGAAGTAAGTTGATCTATACACTCCTGTCTTAAGTCGTAATAAATCATCGCACGAAAATTTTCTCGCTTTCTGTTTTTTCGCGAACACTCAATTTACAAATCACTGTAAATAACACAAAAAACGCTCTTTTGACAAATAGTCTAAGGTAGGTTATGTTTAATAATGTCAAACTTTCCTATGGAAACGTCAAATGACGCCTGACAACAATCAGTGTTGCCAAGACTCAAACTATAAATAGTGGTCCTCGTACTGTCATAGGGATTCGCGAAAAGTCCTTGTAGATTAATTGTATTTCTATTCCTACGACTTTGCATTTTGAGATGTCAGCAGTGAGCCTAGAATTTGTAGCACCCGTGTATAAAATGTAAGATTCTCTCTAGAGATGTAAGGCTTGCTTACTTACCTTTTGCTACCCACATATTTAAACTTTGTCAGACTTGTTTCTCATCTTGCTGCATGGTTGGTGACATCATAAATATTCTTGCATCAGCTTTGCGATCTTTAAAGAGATGCCCCCATATTTCCAATTATGTTTTGTTCTTACATTTTTTTCCAACCTACATATTTAGTTCTTTGGAAGACTATTCTGATAATCATTTTTGCCATTTCCTTTACCTGCATACTTGTGGATCAGCACAATAGTATCTAGTAGTCATTTTTCTAAGACCTAATTTTCCTGTTCCGGAATGCTTTTACATATTTTTGGTAATAGTTGGTCTTCATTGCTGTATAGTCTTCATGTTGACTGAAGCTGCAATTTGTGTTATTTTTGGCCTCTCTGTTCTCTCGTTGATCTCCTTCCACATTTTCTCGCAGCATTGGTTTAGATTGGCTTATATAATTACATCTACATTCCATTACCGGCAAGTTTTTTTTGTACTGATAGTAAAGCATTACAAGCATGGAAGAAGTTCCAGATTAAAATGATTTTGCTTCACTTTTTTGCCAGAGGCACTACCATCTTCCGTCCTCTTTTCTGTACAATTCGAAAATGGATAAATTGATATAAATGTTGGATTGATGTTTGTTTACTTTCCCTTCCAAAACCCCCTGCTTTCGGAGGATTATTTTAGCGAAATGACCTGCAAAATACATATTGTCTGGCAAATTTCAATTGAAACAGTGAGTCATCCCGACGCATGTGAACGGAGCAAACTCGATGACCTCGATATACTACCAGCCAAAAGTAAAGTACGCTATCACGTTTGCTACAATTTCTTTACTTTGTGACATTTTGGCCGGCACTGTTATTCTGTAATTCGCCACGCTGCCTAATTACGCGAATTGACCCCGGCTTGACCCAACCCACTTGTGCTACTGTGCTGTTTCAATCGAACTTTGCCATTTTTGCACATCTAAGGTCAATATAACTACATACACTCTAGTGCAGCCTCGTTCCTGTACAACTTCGAAATAATTCTTATAAAATCTTGCCAAAACCATAATCTTATAAACGAACTGATTTTTAATATTTTCACACAATCAATTTTATTACAATTCATCTTCTTTTCTATCAGGGAGCGATGCAGGACGTACGACTGACCCCGGGACCCCTTGGTTACCTGTCGAGCTGTCCGAAATTGGACTCGTCGTGTCCGACGTGCGGTCAGTTCTCTCTGCTGCAGGATACGGTGCAGGAGCTGACGCGACATCTAAAGGAACTTTCCGAAAGGGTATATGGACTACCATGTAACGTCCCTTATGCGTTCAGTACAATGTTTTGATTGTATATAATTGTGTGATTTGCAGTTAGTAGCAGCCGAAGGTCGTATCAATAAGGTTGAGGAATGTGATTGCCAGAAATCATGCTTCTTCAACGGAACGGTTCACGCGGATGGCGCCACGTGGCAGCGAGATTGCGACCTGTGTACATGCGTGGTTAGTAGTTCAAAAACAGATTTGTCTCTGATAATGTTCACTTTTCCAAATTCAAAACGCGTTCGCTGTCATGCGCGGTGTGTGTCGAATGTGTTGTATTGAGTATATGCGATTGCTGGTATACCACTTCAAGTTTATTATTAATTAAGTGGCCGCAATCCGTGATACTCAATTTTACAACATGCCGGCAATAAAACCGAATTGTAACTAATAAATCGCGTTCGACCCGATTAGCTGTCTCCGAAATATCGGTTCAAGTGTAAAATCGTCGCCACTGCGTAACCATATATATAATAATGCGTTGAAAAATCATGTTCGTGTAAGAAAATCATCTGCGGAAATGTACGATGTTGATTGAAATGTTCTTTTTTCTTTATGCTTTTTTCACAGCACGGAGAAGTGGAGTGCCGTCCTGTAGAGTGTCCTGTGCTCAACTGCAAGAACCCCGTCAAAAAGGAAAGCGAGTGCTGCCAAACCTGCCTCAGTAAGTTAGGTTCAACGCATAATTGTGTCAATACATGATTATTTATGTGTTTTATCATCGAGGTCTCTTTTCCTTTTAAAAACAAATTCACAAAAACAGTTTCACACGAACATATTTGAAGAGACTTTCCAAAAAATATTGTACTGTAGTCATTCTCCATGGTGCTTATCTTGCAAACAGCCATCAAACTTTTAACCTATGTTGTCAACAGGAGCGTGCTTACTGATGGGTACCTTCTACGACCACGGCGATATGGTCAACATGAAGCAGTGTATGCAGTGTCACTGTCACGATGGAAGTATGCAGTGTACCAAGGTGGATCCCAACATCATCTGCCCGCAATTGCCCTGCCCTCCGGAAGACCAATTTAGCGTCCAAGGAGAATGCTGTAAATTTTGTCCAGGTATACGGTTGAAAGTCATCTTTTACTGCTGACTAATCATGTTACTAAACGTTATTAACGCTTTACTGCTGTACTAATAATAATAATAATCTAAACTTTGCCTTCTTTTCTTTTGTTGTCTAACCGAAACACAGGGGTGGACTATTGTTCGAAAGGGAACTATTGCCATGCTAACGCATCATGCCGAAACCTGCTCACCACGCATGCTTGTCATTGTAATTTGGGTTTTCAAGGAGATGGATACACGTGCCACGGTATACATTTATTGTTATTATTATTAAATGTTGAGTAATTTGCTGTGTAATCTTAGAATTATCATAGCTTCATCAAGCATACATGAAAGTTTCAAATATTAAAAAGAAAATAACGTAATCGGCAAAGTATAAACCAGACATACGTCAATTCCTTCTTTTTCTCTTTGTGTCACCTGAACGAAATTATGCAAACTTGTGTAGGAAGATTCTGTGTGGAGATCTCCTAAATCTGTTCAAGTTAGTTGTAGAAAAACAGGGAAAAAAGCAATTTTGAATATATTTTTCCAATTAGGTCCTTATACTATGTTTCGTTCTATTTCTCCTCCTTTTTTGCTTTGATTTTTATTTCTTTTTTTAATCTTCTTTTATTATTTTCATCTTTTTGCTCTTTATTAATTTTCATTGCTTTTTCGTTCCTTTCATTATGTTCCTATTTTCTTTCTTTGATTTCTTCTTTGTTTGCCTTTCACACTTTTCTGTTCTTCCTTTTCTTCCCTCTTCTTTTTTCCTAGATCTCTCTCAACCTCCCTCTTTTTTATTTTTTTTGTTTCCTTATTTTTCCCACATTTCATCTACTCATTTTTTCTGTTTTAGAGCTGCTTTTATTTTCTCATTTTCTTATTTTTTTTTTCTTAATTTCTCTTTTTGTTTGTATCTTTACTCCTTCTCTTTACCTCTTCCTACTTTCTTAGCAAATCAGTCATATTTACTTATTTTCCATACAACGTTATTCTTCCTTTATTACCTTTTCTTTTCTATCGCTCTTTTTTTTATATATCATTATTCCTTAATTTATTCTTCATATATATTTCTTTTTTCTGTATTCCGACTACTTTTTTCGTAGTTACTTTCCTTTTTTTTCTGTATTCTAGATTTCATCTTGTTCTTTTTCTTTTTCAGTTAATTATTATTACTTCGATGTTATACTTGTCTTTTTATTAGATTTTAGATCTTTTTGCTAATTTTTCAACCTCTCTTTTTGTGTTTGAATCTTTGATCTTCTTTTACATTTTTCTTTTTCAATTTGCTATTGAATCTTCTTACATTATTCTTCTACTTGATTTCGAAGTTGCGAAAATTTTGTATTTGCCTTTCCCGACAAAGTCTGTTGTGTATGGAGATAAACACTATTCTATCTTGTTTCTTTTTTTACTTCTCTTGTTTTAATTCTTAATTTGGCAGTTTCTTAGCATTTTATCTTTTTTTGTTGTTTCTTCTTCATTTTCATTTTCTTTTATCCTTTATACTTTCATTCTCATTTATTTTCTTTTTTTCATCATCCTATTTAGCATGCTTTTCCTATTTAGCTTTCTTTTTTTCTATTTTTTCCCATTTCTCTTGCAAAGTGGATTTGTTTATTTATTTCCACCTTTTTTGTCTTTTTTCTTTCTTTAAGTTCTTTTTTCCTTCGCAGTTTTTGTCGTTTGATATTTTCTTTCTTTCCGTTGATGGCCTTTCGTTTCTATTCGTATCTCTTAAGTATATTTTCTTCAACCCTTTTTTCTTAATATTCTTTCTTATGCCTTCTTGTTTTTTCTTAGTTTTTTCTTATGGTTATTTTTATTTTCTGTCTTTCTGCTTGTTGCCTTTGTTCTTCCTCCTACTTCCAAATTCCTGCTTTCCTTCTTCGTCTGCCATTGTGTTTCTTCTTTTTTCTATTTTTTATTCTTTTTTTGTTTTATGGATTTTTTGAGTTTTTCATTATTACTTCCTTTTTCGTTTTTATATTTTTATGTTTGATTTCTTCCTGTTCCTTTTTTCTAGTTATTAGAATATTATTTATTTCGATTTTACATTTTTTTTTGTATTGTATTTTCTAATTTTTGTGTTTTTTTGTTTTAATCTTTGCTCCTTCTTCTTGCGTTTTCGTTTTTGTTCTTCTTTCTCTCTTCTCTTACATTATTCTTCTACTTAATTGCGCAATTTATTCTTCTTTATTTGTTCTATTTTCAACGTTTTTTTTTGGATTTAAAATCCAACTGTTTGTCTTCAGAGACCTGCACAATAGCACATTATACTTTGCCTATATACCGTTGTAATGAAACATAAAATATTGGAAGTATTTTGTATGTAATAATTGGAATTATCTTGTAAATTAATTTCCTTAAAATTTGTACGACAATTACAATTTATTCCACACGAAGACATCCTTAGATTAAACATTATACAGAGTGAGCAACGGATGTGACCACCACGTGACCACAAACGTCATAGAAAAAATGTATTTTTTTGTTTTACTGACTATCCTGTTTATTGTTTATCGTATATACACCGTGTCCATAAATGTTTGTAGCTGACAGTTGCTGTCAAATTTTGATTAAGTTTGTAACACTACATTTGATTTCAATCGCACGAATTGTCAGTAGCGTCCCACGCGGTAGTTACTTTAAGCATAATTATTAAAGTTGTATTTTAAAATCAAACACAATATGCTTCCTTTTGGAAACGTTTATTGCTAATAAACAATACAAGAAAAGCTAAAAGGAAGTCGAAAATTGAACAGAAAACCTATACTAAAACCCAACGAAAATACAGACGTGCGACTATGGCCATAGAGGAATAAGCCAACTGACATTCTCAGGATGGTAAACTTTAAGCACAGATATTGCATACATTTTGACAGACGTCAGCTTCAAACATTTACGGACACGCGATATTTTTGTTGTAGTTTTGTCCATCTGACATTTAACTTTTTTGAAAGCGCTAGTTTGTACGTTTTCTACGATTTTCTAGTAAATTTTCGCACATGTAGCATTTATTGCACTAACTGTCTCTTTAAAGACTAGTGAACGACACATTTCTTGTCTTAAGGTTAAGTTATAAAACTATCTGACAAAGATAGATAAGATTGGAAGTCACATGGTGGTAACATCCAGTTGCTCACTCTGAATGTATGTAAGTACAATCAATATTAAATAATCCCTTTTCTATTGTGTAAATGACGCTCATCTAATTTTCATAACTGTTACATTATTTATGAATTCTGTATTTTATGATAGATAACCACGGTAGGAATAGGATTTTATAATACTTGCAGTTGAATATGTATATTGATTAGCCCAACACAAGTGGTGCAACTTTTACGTCCTTGTTTGCCTTGTTTTTTTTTTCTACAATATCCTAAAATATATTTCTGGCGATTAACAAATTTGATTGATTCTACGTAAAGTTATTACTTTTCTAGCAAATCTAATCCGCTAAAATGGATAGTAAATGACAAATTGCTAAAGTTAACAGCAACATAAATAGGACTGCGAAACACACGTTCATAATCTATAATTACGGCGCCTTAATTAACCCGGTTACCATTATAGAACATGACATGCAACTTTTTGAAAATAGATTGATTTTATTTCCAGATATTAAGTTCATTCATGCATTTTTCTTGTACAAACAATATTCGCTATAAATACACGCATACTACTAATGTGAAAAATAATACTTTTTTAACACTATTTCACATTATCTTTTAACAATTTTCTGACACACTTCATTTTCTAAACATATAGATATAGATGAGTGTCTTGAAGAAGGTGGATCGAATGGTCATCATTGCCACTTAAACACCAAATGTGTCAACACAAACGGTTCCTATAAATGCGAATGCTTGCCAGGCTACAAGAGAGTGGATAGATTCAACTGCGCGGAATTGGACGAATGCAGTACCGGTGAACATAAATGCGATGTCAACGCCAATTGTATAAACACACAAGGAAGTTACCATTGCGTCTGTAAAGATGGATACAGCGGAAACGGATACAGTTGTAAACGTAAGCATGCTATAAGCTGCGATTTATTGCTTTTTCTTTTTCAGATTTCTATCCTATTTTTTCTTTGTTTTGTTTTTGTGACTACCTTTCAATTCTGTCCGGGCTAGTCACAATGATTGCCAATCTCTCCGAATGCAATTTTCATTTTTGCGTTATTTTTGTGTTGTTTCATCATTCTTTATGTCATTTCCGATTGTTTTCTATAGCTTTTCATTTACTTTTTCGTTCTCTTCCTTTTTTTGACTTGTGTTAATTTTTGTACTTTGTTTATCACCCCGCGTTTTCTAATTTTTATATTTTCTTTTTAGTTCTCCCATGCACTGTTAATTTTTATTTTCTTCCCTTACATTTCTTTAATTTCTTTTTATTCTAGCTTTCTTGTTTTAATTACTTGTTTTTTCCTATTTTTTGTTTTCTTTCTCTTCTCCTGCTTTTTCTTTGCTGTTTTTGCCTTTGTTCTGTCTCTATTTACATTCTCTTTATTTTTTTCCGTTTTTGTTTCTTTTTACTTTTATTTTATGCTATTTTTCTTTTAGCTTCTCAAGTTCATTCTAAATGACGCAAACATTATTCTATCTTTTTTTGTTTTACTTCTCTTGCGTTCATTCTTAATTTTTTGGTTTCTTAAGCTTTTTTTATTATTTCTTCTTTCTTGTTATTTTCTTTTATCCTTGATGCTTTTGCTTTCCCATATTCCTATTTAGCCCGCTCTTCCTCCTCAGATTCCCTTTTTCTTGAGTTTCAAATATTTTTTACAAAGTGTTACAGAGTTTGTTTGTTCCATTTTCTAGCCTTTTTTCTTTCTTCGGCTTCGAAGTTCTTGTCTTTTATTGTTTTTCCTTTCTTTCCTCTCATGGCCTTTCGTTTCTATTCCTTTCGCTCATACTTTCTTCAACTAGCTTTTATTAGTATTCTTCAAACTTTATGACTGCTAGTTTTCTTCTTGCTTTTTTTCTTGTGGTTGTTTTTGTTTTCCTGCTTTTTTCTGTTTTCACTTCGTTTTTTACTTTTTTCTTTTGTTGTTTCTTCTTCTTTCAGATTCCTTTTTTCCCTGTTCTTCTGGATTCTACCACTGTTTTTCTTTTTTTGCTTTTTTTTCGTTTCACCTTATTATATACTCTTCTGCTGGATTTTGGTCTTGCTTATATTACTTTCTAAATTTCAATCTACCACATATATTTTATTTGAAACCATTCGACTCTGTACTGGAATTATTGTAAGTCAGTGATTACGTAAGAATTACAATCCTTCAATTCTAAAGGTTTTGAACAGTCCCCCTGTCGTACACTAAACCTTAAAGCTAAATCCAAGTTTTTTATTCCTTAAACTTAAATTGAAGTGGATAGAGGTTGATTTATTTCGTAAATATTCAAAGAAAAATGGATCCATTATCGAGCAAATATTAATAAACCTTAAACACCATAAGTAATTAGTTTTATTATTGCAAATACATAGCTAAGTTTTTACATATGTATTTGCATAATTTAATGCTATAGGTAGGTACTTATACATGCACAAAAGAATAACATTTTTTTTTCGTTTAGCTGTTTGCAATCAAACGTGCTTAAATGGAGGCACCTGCATAAAACCTGGGAAATGCCTGTGCAGAAGCGGATACACGGGGAGAAGCTGCGAGAAGGACCTGGACGAGTGCGCTACTAACTTGCATCGCTGTTCAGAATCATCCGTCTGTGTCAACATGGTCGGTTGGTACTACTGCAAATGTAAACCGGGTTACGAGAGTCCCGTGGAGAATAACAAATTGGGTAATTTATGCCAAGGTAATTACTCGACATTCATGCCTTGAAATGCCAACAGAGCGGCTGTTATTCTTTTTTCTCCGTGCTTGCTTCCTTAATTACGTACAGTTTTCAGTATTAATTTTGTCGTTTCGTAAATTAGTACGTCTCAAGGAATAAACGTTTAAGTATATAATTTACTTGAAGTTATCCAAAAGAAAACGAATCCAATTTTTGATAAACTATGCGCATATCTTCTGGTTTAATATCGATTATTACAACCTGAATGCCATTATCAACGAATATGTTTTCATAAATCAAGCTTTTATTCTTGGGCTTTTATGTGGGTGTAAATGGATGACACGGCAAATGAAATCGCTTTTCTTCTTTATACGGCACATTTTACTGCTTGGGGAGGTTAATCTAAATGCCAACTGTAACAAGGCTATAATTTAAAGTGATAGCATCTAATAATAGTGACAGTAGACATTTTTCAAATACATACATGTTACATGTACAATATTTGAGTTTATTTATGTGTATTCCCTACATAATAAAAGTTTTGCAATTTGTTCTCTCTATTTTATCTTTAACTTTCAGGAACTTTCCAAAGAACTTAGTTTTAGCTACAATTTGGCCCTACATTTAAGTTGAACAACATTAGTTTCAAACATTTAATCGAATCTTTAGATGCTGTCACTAAAAGCTTTACCATGTCGAATTTATTGACATCGGATGATCGTCTCTCATTTCCAGATGTGGATGAATGCGAAATGGGTACTCACACCTGCCATCCGTCGGCTCAATGTTCGAACACCAACGGCGGTTTCATGTGTCTGTGTCCGCCGGGTCGCGGTTCCGATTGCAAATACAGTTGTATGTACGACGGTGTAGAAGTGCAACATGGGAAAACGTTCTCGCCGAGGGATAAACCTTGCAGCAACTGTACCTGTAATTTCGGCGTCGTCACCTGCGAGAAACCCACGTGCGATTGCTCGGTTCCAGGCAACAGCCAGAATATCTGCTGTCCCCAGTGCAATCCCCAGTTGGGCTGCAGACATCAGGAGTTACGTAACGTCATCCTCATGCACGGCGAACATTGGTCGTACGATTGCCAACATTGCGAGTGCGAAAATGGTAAGGATAAAATAAAAAAGCGAAATTTATTTGATCATATCTAAAAATGCTGAAGATGCGTGACTTTATTAATGGTATCTCTTTCGAAACGTCTGAAGTAATAATGGTTTCTTTAAATTATTTCGTAAAAGTTTGTAGTCAAGAGCTGATCAAACCAACCGCAGGAACAAAGAACTGATAACAGTTATGTATATATGGTTTTCTTGGGACAGTACTGCTCCTGACCCAGGCTCCCTTGATTCACATTCTATAATGTCTAGTTTATTGTTATCAAGGTATCTAATTCATGGTGGCACTTCACTTATTCCTTCAAATTTATCAAACTGATACTCCGTTTCTTTTTTTGAGTAATTTTGTTAAAGTCCTTAACGCAAGCAGACTTAATCAGTTACAACCCAAACTTTTTATGACAATTTTTGTCATCCCATTGGATCCACAGGCTTCCACTTCCTCACCAGTTTGATTTTTACCAGAACATAATAGTTTTTGATTTTCAATCTTTTACTTGAGAAAAGGACTTAAAAATATTTTTTTCTTGCGTATTTGGGATGGCTCATAATTTTTCTTGATGTCTAATGTATATGTAGTAAACTTTCTTTAAAACCATTTGACTAATTACTAAACTAGTAGAGTAGGTATATATGGAAGCACAAAAAAGATCTAATTCTGGCATTTGGCAATAACTTCAGCATCAGAAAAGGATTATTTAGAAGTCAAGACAATTTATAAAACTGATTTCACCTTGTACGGTAACAGTTCTCTAATAGAACCCATTATGAAGACTGCTTTCTTCTCCTCATCTTCAGTATGTGTTAATGAATTTACGCTTTGCTGTTAGTTATAAAATGACAGGTTGTATTGCTTTTGAAATTGTTAATCATGCTGATTTTTGCTCAACTATACAATGGTAAATAAAAGAGCTTTTCAGCATATGAGAAACTGTGCCTAAGGACTTGCTATTTGATAAAACTGATGGAGGCTTTCCGAAAAAAAACACTATTTCGACTGCTTCTTCGTATTCAACCCCCACACAAATCTAAAATCTAGCAGCCCACTCAAAAGTAACTTCTTCTAATCGATATATTCGTAAAAAAATGATTTAGATGGTTTTTTTTTAATTGAACTATACTGGGCTATTGGCTGGACTTATAAATTTAAACTTTTTTCAGCTGCCAAATTTCCTACAATGAAAGTTGCTTCAATTATATGATTTTCATATTTATTGTACAGCTTTCTCCAATTGTGATCCATGACTCATCAAAAAACGGAAACTTATCAAGAGCTTAACTCTTTTGTTCCAAGTTATCCATTATCTGGAGCGTATATTTAGTTGTAATATCTTATAATACAGTTGCAATGGGTTGACTTACTAAAATTTTGTCTCTAATTGATTCAGTCAGTTTAGCAAGCAACAAAGTTGTTTATATTTAAGCAAACTAACATTTGATCCAGGGAGTTGACGGTTTATCCGCATCTATTACATACATTCAATTATTTAATTGTTCTCTGCACGATCAGTTGCTTCGGAATTTCTTTGGAAAATTTGTGTTAAGGTAAAGGTCTTGCTCAAATCTCATTCCATATATCTGCAATAAACAAAACCATACGTTTTAGTAATTTACGTCCTGTCTTGTGGGCTTTTGATAGTTAACCAGCTTTAAATTCCAAAAATTTTTCAGGGTCCTAGAGCTGCATCTCTAGCTGCACCAATAGTCTGAAAAATTTATATAAACATTTTATATAGTAATCCATCAATTATGACATACCCTCAAATTGCGAAATTTTGCTTTATGCTATCGTAATGCAATCATTACAATTTCCAGGTGAGATCGATTGCTGGGACATGCAATGTCCACCATTGGCGTGCGCTAATCCCATCAAAGGGGAGACGGACTGTTGTCCGCACTGCGACGATTTCGACCTGTGCTCCTTCGGAAATACGACCTATACGGGTCAACCGTGCCATCACGAAGGCATTCAGTACAACGCGGACGACCCATGCGTCGCTTGCAAGTGCAAGGTTAGTACAACATTCACACATTATCAACCCGTCCATTCTAATCAGTTTCCGATTATGTACACAAATTCCTTCGTTCTCATATCTCACACAAATCCTTGTAAAATGATGATTGATGTAATGATAATGGTAATGAGACTGATGGTGATGATGATGATCTGTAGATCTGATTGTCTTGTATACTACCCTAACCCATCGATAAGGTACGGTCCTATCATTCAAATAATGCTGCTTTTTGAATTTTGCGCATACTTTTGCGTTTGTTTTAAAAACGTATATTATCTAGCCTTCAGTGTTGCTAAGTTTCGTTTTTATATAATATTCTATGATATGTTACGCGACGTAACGCACTTATTGCACTCTAAACTTCCATTGACCAAAAGAACAAATTGTAATAAATGTGGTTTTCTCGAAACTTTATACCCAAGTGTCAGTATTCTGTAATCTATCAACATTGGCAACATTAACTTTCTTATTAAAGTGGTTGAAACGTGGAACTGAAAATATTAAAGTAAATGTTATTATAGATTTGAATAGAAGAGCATTTGTTGCAAAAAATGTCTACAACCTCTGGTTCTCGTTGCAAACAAATATACTTATAAAGAATTACTTTTCTTTTGACGGAGATTGAGAAAATGCTAAATTGTGATGCTACAAACCAGCTGTCAACAGCTACAATAGCAGAAACAAAAATTTTTCGAAAATTGTGAATTCTTCAAACAGTAAAGTACACGTTCGGGAATGTTCCGATCCATGCACACCGACCAAAAAAGGACGCAGATTTCATGGATTGTACAGTCCTCGCAATATATGTATCTTGGCGAAAAGTGGGAATGAGTTAGATCTGATAGGGGATGGGCGGATCATTTGTTATAAAATATAAAGTTCGGACATGTACATACATTTTGTGATTCATTTGGTAAACACGTTTATGGCGCATTCCCACATGCCCACTTTAACTGTGTCTATTAGACATAAAAAGTACTTATGGTACATTTAACGTTGTACTCAAACAAACACTCAGAGGCATCACCAGAAAATAAAGTTCTGTGAATATACAGGGGTTAGATAAAATAATACACAATAAACCTCTCGTATGTCCCTCCCCTCTAGCGGTAAAGGGTGCCAACTAGTGATAAAAGTCATTCATGATTTTGAAAGACACTTGATTGTTGGGGCCAGCTTTGCTGGAGCCTCACTAACGATAACGACAACCTTGCTACGTGTTAGGAGAGAACGGAGAAACATCATCTTCAAAGCACAACAGTGGTTGAACGTCAAAGCTGAATAAGAGAGAGAGAGAAAGATTTGAAGTAGGTGTCAGTACAGTATTCTGTAGGTGACATTGGAGTAGTTCTTCTATTTTCCGAAAGAAGAACATACGATTGCGATCGACAGATGTTGAATGGTTAGTTCGTCATATTTCATAGTACTTCTCATACATGGAATCGAACATGGACGGACTTGCGAAGTGATGTTCTACGATAGGATCGGGCTGGTGTTCTTTTTATTTGCCCTTCTTCCGCTATTCTTCTCCACTCCCTTCTGTTAATTGCTTTGTCCCTCCAGTCTGTAATATTCATCCTTCTGGGATCATTATAGACGCTGTTGAACCACCTGTTCCCCCAATTCTGCCCTTTCTCTTTTTCCTAACTGGCTTTCTGCTTAATATCATTTTGGGCATTCCAGCAAAGATTACTTTGTTTATTTCTATCTGCCTATTGCTTCTGAGTGTCTGCGCTATCACTGTCCGTTCTTGATAGTTATTACAAAATAGTATAATTGTGTGGTGTAATGTTTTGAGCTCCAGAACTTTTAAACTGAAGCTGTGGCTTCAACCATCTGCTGTGCAAATAATGAAGTAAAATTCATCTCATCAAATAGATCGTCATTGGAGGAATATACATCTGGCCATTGTTTCATTGACTATTGAATAAACCAATTAGAAATAATACTGGAACAAGGATAGGTAAAAGATTTGAAGTGATGTAATCAAATTACAAACACATCATATAACTGCTTTGAAAGGAACTAGCATGTCATGAATTCTCATGCCAGATCTAGATATTATGGAAATTACTGTTGTATGAATATTTGGAACGTGGATTCCTTTAGAGAATAATAAGTCATCCCAACAAAGAACACGTAGAAATCGCATTCCTTAAATGCAAAGAGGATTCGTAGTCCAATTCTGGCAGAGAAACATATTTCTACCACGATAGTGTAATGGAAGTTCAGAGTGTATCCAAAACGTCAACTTTTGAAACTACAATATAAATCGCACAATAAGATATTATTTACAGCTTTGTTTCTCATTGTGTAGTTCCATAATCTAGTAGAAGTAGGTGTGATAAAACGAACGAAAACAATGAACCAGATTGTGTAACCAATTAATATAGTCCCAATAAATTTAGAAAATTTAGCTGTTAAAATAAGTAAAGTTTATTCCATGCATGCAATCATAGAAAAGTGATTAGTTTAAGAAGTTAAATGTTTAGAAGATATCTGCATAGAAAGATAAAGTAGACGTAACAGTGTGAACAGTAAGAATCAACACAAAACTCTCTAATCCTATTACGCTCACCAAATTAATAAAACATTTATAATATTAATATTAAATTGTCTCTTGACTTTTTTAGTTTAACTAAAATCTAAAATTTAAGCGCAAAATACCACAAGTTACATATTGGTTCCTTGTTTAGTGTGTGTTTGCTTGTAACATATATCAGTCGATCGAGTCAAGTCAAGAGATGTTTTCGAGCAAAATTTGAATCATTTTAGTATGATGCGAGTGCCATGTGAGTCGTGTTGCGTTAGTTACTACCAATTATGTGTACGTAAACCATCATTAATTAATTATCATCATTATTAGCAACATAGCATGGCTAGCCACTGGGTAGCGCTAGAGGCTGGCAGACTATGGCTAGGCGATACTAACAATTAACACTGCATTCCCTTCCAGGTGCCGTTCTGCGCCCAACTGGTGAGCAATGTCGCGTGTTGTGTGCATCGGTAATCACATCACTCTAACTACACTCTCTCTCAAAAAAAAAAAATAAGAATACTATATACACACCTCTAGTAGTGCCTGCTGCCTGTTTATATACTGAGTAGA
>ML218403.1:31920-69284 GCA_004785975.1 Popillia japonica
ATGATACATCTGATTATATATACATATATGGGATTAAAAAATCTGAAAAAGCATTACTAAACAATAATACTAACTAACAAGTTTGCGTTTTGCTTAAAAATCTGTGCCAGCAAACAGATTCAGATTATAATCCTGTATCAGAAGATAATTGCATGCAACATTGATTTTACATTTGTCGTAGTGCCATGAGATGATTTTGTATGATGTGTGTGTATGATGAGTAATTTGAACGGGCATGTTTTTTTTACTTGGTCTCTCTAATCGTACCTACTACCTATTTTAGTCAATGGTTTCCATCGTTTATCGGTAGACATTTTTAGAACAGTATATTATATTATGTACCGTAATAAGAATATGCCTTTCTAAAGGATGAACCTTTTGCCTTTATATGCAGGAGCTTTTTACATGAAGTCGTTTTTGTGTATACGTATGATGAACGTATATATCCAAAATTTATATTTACCAACAAGATGCGACCTAAAAGCACACGGATACAAACACTTCTACTTTGAATTGTTGAATTTTTACTTGTTTATTTTGTACAATTTGACAAATTAATTCTACCAATATTTGACAGCACAAAAAAATTAAACTTGTCTTAAACATATTTACATAATATATGCATCTGAAACTTAAAAATTTCAAACCACAAAATGAATACACTTTTGATTATAGACCCAGCAAAATAGAAACGTTAGTTAACGAAGGGAGAATGCCTGAAAACTAACCCAAAGAACGGGTGAATAAAATTGATTAGCAAAACCTGTAAAATCTGTTTCAACACGTATGGAATTTTAGAAACTGATAACCCAATTCTCACCATGCATGACTGAACCAATCCCTGAAAAGTCCTAAAAAGATCTAAATGAACCCTAAACACATCAGCCTCTTAAGACTTCAAAAATTCTAATAAAACCCCAAAACTGAATTAGAAACTTAAAATCAACCAACCAAAACGACGAGTTAATCTTCTGAAGGGTGAGATGTTTGAAAATATTTCTTTTATAAATGCTTGCTAAGTAATAACATCTAATGAACATAATTATTAGGGACCACACATTCCGTGAGCAATTTTTGTATCGGTTCCAGTCAATTAATTTTCCCAAGACCAAGTTACAAGGGAACACCGGCGGGAGTCCCCCTCCGATTTCGATGAAACTTTACAGATCGAAAGAGCACCTCAAAATAAGAGACACGTATTTTTTTTATCTGCGTGTCCGCACGATTTTGGGGTACAGCCCCCTCCAAAGTTTGTCGAACGATAACGATTTTTCAATTTTTGCAAATATTTCCTAAACTATAACAGATATTAAATTTTCTTCATAACATAATTTGCAGCATATTGCATGGCCCTACCAGTAGCGTCGTCCGTGTTCGCAAAAAGTTAAATAATAACGGGAGACGGGGTACCCCATATTCGCCATGTCTTTTGACATTTATTCTTTTTCTTATTCATCAAAAAAAGGTCACTTTTACATAGAATACGATATAACAAGTTCAGAAAATGAATAATTGTAAAAATAGAAAAATAATAATAAAGCTTCAATATTAAAAAACTTGTCTATTGATATAAATCAAATGAACTATAACAGGTATAATTTTCTTTGCTTAAAATAATTTCCAGCATAATACATGGTCCCATATTTTCACAAAAACCTAGTAACGGGGGACAGGGGGGTTGCAAGTAACATGTTCAACACCTTTACTATATTTACGACAGCCATTGTGCCAAACTGTAGGTACTGACCTACACTGCACGAAAAACGACTTCTAATGTTCTCATTTGGAACAGTCGTCTTATATACCTATTTATAATGCAAATTACCAATTATATCTGAAGTGACTGAATATTTAAGAAAACTCATGTATGCGTAAATAAGTGCATATCAAATTCATGACAATAGACCCGTACATATGTTTATTTTGAGTTATTATGACTAATATTAATTTTCTAAATTTATTATACATCACCGTTTTCTATGTAAAAGCGATCATTTTCTGATGAATAATGAAAAAATTAATTATTAAAAAAATGGGGGTATGGGGTATCCCGTCCCCCGTTATTCGCTTTTTGTGAAGATATCTACCTTGGCACCATGTATTATGCTGGAAATTATGTTAAGCAAAGAAAATAATATCTGTTATAGTTTATTTGATTTATATCAATAGACAATTTTATTAATTTTGAAGCTTTATTATTATTTTTCTATTTTTGCAACTATTAATTTTCTAAACTTGTTATACATCGTCGTATTCTATGTAAAAACGGCCTTCTTTTGATGAATAAGAAACAGAAAAAATATTTAAAAAATGGGGGGTATGGGGTATCCCGTCTCCCGTTATTAACTTTTTGCGAATACGGACGGCGCCACCCTTAGGGCCACGCAATATGCTGCAAATTATGTTAAGAATAAAATTTAATATCTGTTATAGTTTAGGAAATATTTGCAAAAATTGAAAAATCGTCCAAACTTTGGAAGGGGCTGTACCCCAAAATCGTACGGATACGCAGATAAAAAAATACGTATCTCTTATTTTGAGGTACTCCTTCGATCTGTAAAGTTTCATCGAAATCGGAGGGTGACACCCGCCGGTGTTCCCTTGTTAGTCAAATCTTCTAAAAGTTTTGTAATTGCCCATACAAATCTAGCCAACCAAAATCCTAAAAAATTGCAACTCATCTTGTAAAAACCCAAAAATCTCAAAGCAATGTAACCAAAACCTTGACAACTCGAAAACCAACCAACCAAATCCAACGACCAACATGTAAACAAATTCGAGAAACACAAATATTATAAATTATTTCTTTACAAACTTCTTCCACAATTCTAAATACAATAACAGTGAGCAAAATCTTAGAAATCAATTCTCAGCAAATCTAACCGACTAAATCTTAAAAATTGCTAAAATATACTAACCCATCAAAACCCTAAAAGTTCTCAGACAATTCTAACATGTAAAAAATTCAAAAAACCAAATCAAAAGAAGGCTTTAAGATAGAAAAGAGCGAGTTAATTCCTACTCCACATAATCTAACTTCTAACTTAACAAAAGTCATGTCTTTAACCTAGCACCATTTGACTATAACTTAGACACAAATGGATAAGTGCTGATTTAAACTACTACAGAAACTATTATTTACAAATCTTAAATTAAATAGAAAGTGATATATTTTAAATTTAAAGCTTTTCTTAACATTATTTTTATATAATGTAGGATATGTATATGTATTGCTGTCATATTGCTGTCATCATACACAATAATTGGTGAAACGGATAGAACACCACAACACCAATTTATGTTATTTGCTTCGAAAATTATTTAAAGCTGCAATAAAAATTCAACAATTCAACATATTTCTTATCATTATTTGCACCATACACCACACTGAAACTTCCTTCACAATTTGCACAGACGAGCAGGTTGTGGTCGGAGCATTAACAGAACCATTTTGAAATCTAATTGCGGTGTATTTCTGTGTTAACAGGACGGGGTGTTTTGCTGCAGTTTTATTGACCCTTGCGATGACAATGAACATACACTGGGACACAATGATAGGGCTGTGGCAAGCACCCAGCAGCAACAGCTACAGTTACAACAGCAAAAGCCTACACCAGCGTACGTTAGACAGTTCCATAGGAGTGCTGGTAGTAAGACTACAAATAGTGACGTTACTAGACAAAATAGTGCAACTGTACGAGTGCCTAATAGTGATCCTGAAGTCGTCTACAACGGTGACTCTACTGGGGATAACAAGACTGATGAAGGGACGAATGGTTGAACAATACAAACGGTGAATATGATGGAAGATAAGAAGAATACTCTATAATAATAATTGACGAAAATTATTACACATTCCTGGACGTAGCTATATTAATAATAAATGTGTGCAATAATCGTAGGGCACAACGTCAAGCATGTTCTGTATCTGCCTGTTTCTGCTTGCTAGGTCACTCAATTGGAAAGTGTCTTCCTAGTGTTTCAGGCTCACTGAGAGATCGATTGGCGCCCTCCCTACCGGCTTTCACGTTTGTTGTTAACTGTCAATAAATTTACAGAAAATGAAAATAATGGCGCCTAATGTATGATGTATAATACCTACATGTAATACTTGGCAAATTTTCCGTATTAATATATTTAAAAATTATCCCTGTGTAAATTATATATATGCTGTAGTAAAATTATTAAAGATAGTAACGGTTAACAGTTTTCGTTCTCAATTTTATAGGAATAACAATATCCGATATTGAGATAATAGAAACATTTTAGAATTAATAATGTACAAATGGCACTGAGGCGTTTCGCTAAAAATGCGGCCATTTTCAAGCAAGTTTTCCAGAAATTATATACAGAATGACCCATTATATGATTACTCCAATTTAAAGATGTGTTCACTGTAATAATATCAAGATAAAAACGTCTAATAAATATGAATTATTTGACACAATTTATTGAATAATTTGTTTCAAATGCCCGCCCAACTACAATGCATAAACCATTTTTTTAACTTTTGTCATAAATTAGGGATTTCAAGTCTGGTTACCTGGACGGCAAAGAAATTGTGCGCTGTGGTAATTCTGTCATGGGACCCCTGTATACAAAGAAATGTATATACATCGTGGTGAAAAAGTTTGGAGCCGCCTTATAACCAGATTGTTTAGTATGTTTATTAATAAGATTTTTAAGAACAAATTGAATTTGTATTATATATTATATATTATATATTATATATATTATTTTCAAAATATTATTTTTTATCCAAACTTTATCATCATATTTAGAAATATAATTAAGAACTCTACTTCTTAATATATACTTTACAAACGAAACAAATAAATTATTACAAAGAAAAAGTATTAGTAAACAGTGAATAACATCAGTAAATCACGAATTTGCTCCGGAATTAAAGTATTTATATAAAGTAAACTATAAAATAGGAGTTATAAAATAGATCATTCTACAAAAGAAAAAATTGCCTTTTTACTACTGTAACTACTTGCTTACAAATCAGTATAATAAGACAAACTAAATGTGCTTTCAAGTATAAAGAGAAAGCGTGTGTTTAGTAGAATAAAACTTGACTCAAAACTTTAGTAAAATATAAATAAATAAGCTATTACTATTTTAATCTAAACTTACACAAAATGAGTTTGAAACTAGGATGAAACAAAAATAAATAAAGAGCACATATTATATAAATATATTATAAATTAGAACAATGTTTTTAAAATTACAGGCTGCATAGTTTAACACTGATTGACTGCAGAGAATTAGAGGAAATGAAAAACAAATTTTTATTGTAAGTATATCATTATATATCAAAGGAGTTTTTACCAAAAACCATAAATTTAAGGATAAATTATTTAGTATTTAAAACGTAGTATAAAATACATTTTAAACTTAAGCGGAAAAACCACTTTTATACATTCAGTGGCGTTGAGATATAACATCATTAGATTAAATAAGAATTACTTAACCAACGCTTACCTACAATAATTAGAAACTGTTAGCGTTACTTACCCGTTTTACTGTAACATATATATAATTACATTAACTATTAAAGTAACTCTAGTCAAATTAAAATTATTTTCAAGTGAAGCTTATCAGTAAGTCCCTGGAAGTTCTGTAAAACATAAGATACTATATTTAAAATAAAAATTGATGAAGGCATATCTTGCTAATATACTTTTAAAGAAAAAAAATTATTGCAATATTAAAATTGTGATATTGTTGAATGAGACTAATAATAAAATAACTTTTCCATTAAATGTAAAATTAGTTCCTGAAGAAGGTCTATTCGCTACATGCGCTTAAGTAAGTAGCAAACAATTTAAACAAAATAAAAAGAGAAAAACAAATAATTAAAGAAAATTAAAATTAAAACAATGTACTTAGCACAAATGATATATAATTAATTATAAGGTAGGCTAATTCTAACACTCAAATCAAGATGGAATAATCTAAAAATAACTTACTACTTGCTGAACAACGAAACGTTTAGCCCATTTTATAATTTCGTATACCTACTTAAATCTAGGCCAATCAAAATGGGAAAAATATGAAAAAAATTAATAAATCGCGATATGTATCTAATTTTCAGTTTTTTGACGTATAATATTATTTTAATGCTCATTAGAAATGTGGCGCAATACTTACATATGTGTCTGTATATTTTACAATATTTTTTTGTACCAAAGAAGTCATTGTTGTATATACTTATGATGATAAAAATAGTAATAAATAATAATATCAACTGCTAAAGTATTGTATTGTTAGAGATTGTCAAAGTATTTGAGCTGAAATTTTTCAAATATAGCACATACTCTTAAATAACTGACACACATCAGTATTTCGTTCCGTTCTCTCTCGATTTTTTGGGTATAACGACGTTTCTATTATACAAAGCAGATGTGCGTACTTACTGTAGCTTAATAATATCTATGACATATACATTCTTACGTCTGTTGTATTATTTTTTTAATTACTTGTTAGGTGGATATTAAAAAAACAAATGTGAATTATTATGTGTACATTTTGAACATTATATTTATTTAAATTTTATTATTGTACAGAAAATGCCATAATCTCTCTGTTCTAAAAGAATGTGTGCCAATCATTATTACAAATAAATGATACAGAAAACTTGTGTGTTTTATTGAACGTATATAAATCGTTAGTCCAACACTTCTACTTCTTTTGGTAACTGCAGATTGTATGGAAGTCGATGTTATGATGATGCAAAATTTCTTCTTCAATTTGTTTTTTTGAAGCAAAATATTCAATCCAGTTCTTTAACAATATTTTAACTTCTAGTTAAACAAAACGCGGATTATTTAGACACAGAAACACGAATCTTATGAGCGCACAAAATTACGAAATTTCTAAATGTAAAGGGAGCGAATTTTTCGTTTTTGCGGCACAAAGAAGCACAAATACCAAACCCCACGTGGCCTTTTTTAGATATGCAACCAATTTCACGGTACGGTAATATTTAAAAATAAAATTCCTGCAGAAATTTTTATTTACATTTGACAATTAAAATTGTACAGGTTAGGTTTATATTGTAAATAATCACAACTAAGTAACGAAAATGCAGGAATGAAGTAAAGATGAAAACAAGGAGGCAAACAGAAGCGTATAAAAACTGTCAAATATCGACTATGGTTAGAATAGCGCAGGGATATTTATTGTTCTAGATACCAACATATTATTTACGTCATCTTACGTCAGAGGTCACATGGGTTTTGATTCTAAATGAAAGTTTTGAACATGATAACTTTTGTCATGTTGCATATAATGATCGCAATTTTTTTATAATTTTCAAAAATTAAATTGCAATGAAAGAGAAATAATTTACAATAATTTTATTTTGTAATAAAAAAATCACTATTAATCTGATGTTGATGAGGATAATGCTCTTGAATCCCAACAAACAATACATTTTGCATGAAAGCTCGTCTATTACTATATGGTAGATACTTGCAAATAATGCACAACTTTTATTTGTTTCTGGGCTACGTCATTGTAGCCTCCAATTACATACTATTTCATTATCCAATATATTCATTCTCTAATTGTACAATTACTAAATTTCCATGTTTTCGTAGTTTGCCCATCACAGTTATATAATAATAATTTAATTGTACACTCATATTTAGTTTTTTCATCTTGCGCCTTCTTAATTTCATTTGAAACAATAAATCTTCTAAATTTTTCTTCATTGTTTTTACAAAAAAATACCATTTTTTATAAAAACAAAAATTTTTCTTTTTCAGTTTGTACCAAAAAAATTTTTCCTTAACATAAACAACCTTCTAAAGATAAACGAATATATTCTTTTAACATTTACAATTAATTACCTGAAATAATTTGAACTAAAGTAAGAGCAAAAAATGATATTGAGGACATTGCCATATACTCTGATCTCATCCCATTTGTGGCTTATTACATTACCCATCCTATACATAACCACAAGTGACCACAACAACGCAAAATATCTGTTGTCGCCAGTTGCAGGAATTATCCTATCTTTTAATGTTACATTACGATATCATGGTGGGTTTATGGGCAAATTTAAATGAATTTAACATTTACATTAATCATACTATACATTAATTGAACGAACCTTTTGGCAATGGAGAACCAGTGGAGAACATTTCGTCTCTACTCGTGTTATCAGTCATAACTGGTCATAACCGAGAGCGAAAACTGTAACCGTAAGATTTACTTAACTTACCTGCACTATTTTTATTTTTTAACCTGTGACTATTACATGTTTATTCTATAATATTGACCGACAACCCCATCAAAATCTTCAATTTCATCGTGAAAAACTTATCGAAATCTCGGATATCTTTACACTTATAATAACATGGTTTGCCGCAAATCGCTTATCCTAAACAAGGATAGAATTCGACCCGGAGCAAAAGCCAGGTAACGAGTATTTTAGGGAGAGCACGTACACTTCTCGAAAGCAAAATATTACGAGATGTATTAAATATACATTTCTCAATATTTCCATGGACATAAATACCATAGTTTCAAATAATATTACTTTTAGAATTTCATAATTCCTTTAATTTAGCTTTAATATTTTTGCCAGGTACGGTAATAGCAACAGTTTATCTGTATTAGAAAGCGCTGCCGTATATCTAGATAAAACAAGTCCAAAATGTGTGCAAAATTATAAATTATTCAACAAAAACCAATAAATTTAATTTTTAAACTAATTTATTCATTTTAAATTAAGTATTACACTCTTTACTTTGTTCAGTTATATCTTTTTTAATGCTAACAGCTTCTGTTTGTGAACTATCAATTTGTGCAGCAATCTCATTATACTTTTGTTGCCTGTATTCCTTTTTTGCTTCATCAAGAAGTACGTTATGTATCAAATTCCGATTATTATTTGTATTTGGTATCAAAGCTGGATAAGGATTGCCTCGTAATTCCAAAAGAGCTTTTAAATTAGTGTTACCAGGGTATGGCCGAGGTGCCTTATACATTCTAGTATAAGAAACTGTATAATTTTGGTAACGAGGTGCTAGCACCTTAAATAGCTTGTGAACAAGTTGTTTCTCAACCAACCAATAATCGGCCATCTCCATAGTTGTTTTATGGCAATCTCCATATCGTATGGCATCAGAAATAAGCTAAAATAATATTATATAGATCTTTGGTGCTGATCCCTTACCTGTTGGGAACTTACCCTTTCTGCATACATTCGAGCTTCATCTGCTCGAGGATAATTTAATTCTATTCTTTCATGTTTTATTAATGCTGTTACAGTTTTTCTTAACTTGTTTAATCTACCTTCAGGGCCAGCCGGAGATCGAAATTTTCTCAAACGAGGATTAACTTTTATCCGTAATTGGCTTACTAACTTAGATACATCTGCTTGATTCATGATGTATTAACTTAATGGATTAAAATTAAATCGATAATATATCGCTTAGAAGTAGAAATGTAAGTAAAATAAATAAATTTATATTTTCTAACCTCAACTTTGCTATAAATGTCTGTGATACCGACGAATATCGATTGCAGCACCATGTTTTAGAATCGAATTTTAATGCAAATTACAGGAATCTGTATAAATATTTAATTAAAAGAAGAAAATGAGAGAATTAAAAGATTAGTTTAACTATTGAATCGGAGATGGCAGTAAATGTAATAAAATTTATATCTTAAAATTAAAAATAGAAATGATTATATTTATTAGTTAAATGATTAAAAATGATTAGATTAATAAGACATCACAACTTGTTGAAGAGTATATTTCTACTATAAGAATATACAATATAAAATATAGACTCTCGAAATAACAAGAGGAAATCGATTTTGTTCCCAAATGTTCCGAACCTGTTTAATGGGAAAATTACATTTTCCTGGATCTCGACCACCTGCGTTCCTGCGAGGATATCTCTTCTCTCGCAGTTGCTGTTCGGAAATAGGAAGTTAGCAAACGTAATCACGTAATTTATTTCTCCAATTCTTCTAATGTAGATCTGCTAATTTTTTCTAATTCATTTTTTGTTAAAAGATTAATCATTAATTTCCGAAATACCTAGTAAATTGCCAAAAAGTTTCCTATTAATCATGTATGCGAATTATATTACCTTTCCTTTCAATTCATTGATTTATTATTTATGATGCCTTGTTTCGTCAATATTAATTTTAGTTTTTATATCTTGAAAGCTCTGTCATGCACCTGCAACTCGAAAGCTTTTTAGTTAATCACGCAAAATTGCTATTATGATCAATTTAAACCATTAAGTCGTTATTGGAAAAAAATAAAATGAAAATTACAGAATTTTAGTTCCTTCGAAAGTTGAGAATGACTAAAATGGTATTAAAATAAATAGGTCCAAAGATAAGTTATAAAATATTTATTCAACGCCATATGACATAAATTTACAGTTTTCGTGGTCTCTACCACCTAGCATTATGACTAGAAAGTGAAAATATTTAATTTTTTCGTTTCATTTATGACAAACATCTACCATCAACATCTATTTACAAAATTTGACACTTTGAGCATTGCTGGATCTTCTACATACATAAAAGTTGTCGAACTTAAAACATTATACACATTAAATTTAAACAAAACAAAACCACAATATTTACGCATCTAGCACATGATTGAGGTAAGCGATATAACAAATGGCTAAACGTAATATTTCAATTTTTGACAATTTTTTATCTGGCGGTAATGTGGGAAGTAACTTCCGCAATTCTGCGAAAGCTACGTTAAAAGCTTCAACTCGAATCCTCTCACGTGTTGCATGTGCAGTCCTGTATTTTTGAGTGGCTCTACGTCTTCTTCGCCTTTCTTCTCTGGTTAGGGAACTCATATCGTTGCTGCGATCTCTAAAATTTATAAAAAATACTTTCAATATTCTGTGTTACTACAGTGCCTTCTGCTGTGCATACTTCGTGATACTATTGCGAAATGTTGCCCTTATTAGTCTGAATATTGTTCCAAAACTTCAGAAAGAAGATGATCAAAAACGAGAACTACCAATTGATTGCTGAATTGAGGCGATTGAAGTGAGATTCCGAAAAGTGAGTTCTAGTGAGTTATTTCGTAAACTGTGCTTGGTAGAAAGATAACAAAAAAATTCGAATCAAAAAAGAAAAGGCCGATTCAAAAAATGATATTTCCGGTTATAGAACAAATCTAGAATAACTGGAAATAGCTATCAAAATTGGAAAAAAAGGAAACTAAAATTACGGAGAGACCTCACTGACAGGCTATGTCCTTGTTAGCGGACAAGCATATTACTTTCATCATTTTACTCCCAACTATCTTAACGACCCCAATCCGAGGAAGAATTTTGGATCTTGTGAGCTAATCTTTGCTTCCCAAAAAAGTCCTAGCAGCCATTAATAGTATCCGTACTGGAATATAGTATGCAGAACTTTAGGGTAAATCTCCCTTTTTGGGACAGATATCAATTAGTGTAAAAAGATCAGGAGAGAATCCTTCACAACATAAACAAACACCAAAAAACAGAGCATTTCGGTTGGGCAAGAAAAAAACTACCAGTTAGATGTGTTAGTTACTTTTATCCTAGCTAACTAGAAACTTTAGCAACAGACAACTGACAGCAGCGCACCTAACGATAAAAATGGCTAACACATGAATACAAAATTAACCTAAAGAACCATTTTCGAGCAAAAGACAAAACTTTATTATCTTGAAAAAATAGATGTATAACCGAGCTATTTGTGCATAAAACAGCAATTTAAACATCCATAAAGTTGTGTTTATTTTGCTCAAACTTTATTGATTCGCCTTCAAAAGTCAGCTATCTTATTTACGACACATTTCAATGTTAGAACGGAAAAGCCTATAAAATATTTTCGATATAAAAGACATAATATATGGATATCTAGATACCTAATACACACGTAAGTATGAGCTTACATAACCATAAAAACATGTCTTTTTTACTCCTATATCTATTCAGATGAAAGGATTCCAAACTAATAGTTATAAGCTATATCTAATACAAACAAACTTACCTTCTCTTTTGTACTAAATTGCTGCAAGAAGTAATTGCCTGCAGAACTTCCCGATTTTCAGACATATTCATAGCATTTTTCATTTGTATAGTTTAATTTATGATCTGAAAAAATGAATAGGCTATGCAATCAAACTGTACGATTGTATTCGATTCAGATTTCCATAAATATGAGCTCTTGTAATGGTAAATTTTTTATTCCATGATAGAATAATAAATGCACAATGATATAGGAAGCATCTAGCTACTTAAAAAATCATGAATTATACATCTGAGAATTCATTTTTTTCCTGCATAAGTTAGTGTTCAACTATCAATATTAACATAACATCTTACAAAAAAAATACATATATGATTAACGATAGAGAAGTACAAAACATATTTGTTTAATTAATAAATCTCCCCCTTTTATATATATACATAAGTATACCATTTATACATTTTATAGAAGAAAAATAGCAAGCTTTGAGGGGATCTGCGTATTTATTCTATCATTTATAAGTGCCAATAAAATAGGGCCAGTCGCGTACGAAACTGGTAGCTTTTTCACATAGCAAATCTCCAGAGAGCAATGCAATTCTCTGAGGCGTAGAGGAACTGCACGTGGCTTCAGTTCGCACCCTCAAATTATCTCGATTATCAATCATATAAACAACATTGTAATTCGATTAAAATTACACGGTATTACGATAAATTGATTAAGAAACGTTTGCTGGTATACATGTGTAATGATCCGCGGAAGAAGATGTAAATGTGATTGCAGTGTGTTTGTAGTAATCTACAAAAAACGACCAAGTTTATGCGTTGCAATTATTTAAAAAGCAAGATATTAATAACCATTTTTTTCATTTTAAATGGGAATAATACTGATTTAAGTAAAATACCATTTAGCTCAAGTTTGAATATAGAAGCGCTCCCACTTTTTACGCATTGCTAAATTGAATTTCAATAAAAAAAAATATTACAATATTAGATGCAATATTTAGCACCTAAAATTGTGTTTTATTTGTAAGTTCCAGATTTTTTTTATTGTCCCATGGGCGGCTGATCCCGTACGGCCACTCGGCCAAAAAGACCTATTGTGCCCCCATATCGTTTAGGCCTTCCATCCCGGTTGCACCTGTGAGAAAAAGTGTGCGAACTGGTCGAGGGTTAGTTTCTAGTTTGGGTTCGTCCAATCTCGGGACCCCAAAGTAGCTCCGCCTTTCCATGTCCCATGCAGAGCAGTCGGAAAGGAGTTGCACGGGAGTTTCCTCCACGTCCCCGCAGTTTCTGCACTGGGGAGAATTTGCTAAGCCCATGCGAAACAGGTGTTTGTTCAGTGTGCAGTGTCCAGTCAGGATACCTGTTAGCATCCTTAGCCTGGGCCTACTCATAGAGACGGCTGCCCTGGTACGGGTGAACACCCAGGATTTTGCAGTGTCTCATTCCAGAGAGTCCCCACCAGTGGGACCAGTGTCTGGCAGCGAACTGAGTTCTGACGAAAGCCTTGGCGTAACCATAGGAACTCCCACACGTCGGTTCCGGACCTATGTGTAGTCGTTCGCTGGCCGCTCTGACTAACTCGTCGGCAACTTCATTCCCCCTGATCTCGGAGTGGCCTGGCACCCATCTCAAGCGTAACGCTGTAAAGTTCAGCCAGTTGTTTCAGCTTCCTGTGGCAGATTAAAACTACTTCGGAATCAAACTTGACAGCTTGTAGGGCCTTGAGGACATCCTGGCTGTCCGATAGAATTTCCAAAGAGTTGGTATCTCAAGTGTTCCAACCATAAGTTTTTTTTACGAGGATGATTCGATAAATGTGGAATCTTCCTTACCATTGTGTAGAATAATCCTTTGATAAGTTAAATGCGACAGTACAAACCGATCTGGAAATTAGTCTGCGTTTCAGAGTACGCGAAAGTGAACGTCACGTGAGATTTTGTAAAAAGAGAAAAAAAAACTGAGTTGAGACCAATAATAAAGTGCTTTCATTTGAAAGGTTTAATACCATCCGAAATTAAAGCATACTCAGATTCAACACCATTGAAGTACGCTCTTTTATTTTCAATTGGATGGACGGGAGATAGGAAACATAGTGGGTTTCTCAAATGACACTGTGCACAAAATTTTGACTTAAGAATTGGAAATGAAAAACGCGCGTTGAGTGTCGCGGTTGGTCACACTGGGCCAAAAACTGAATCCTTCGAGTGTTTCCCGCGATCTTTTGGCACGGTGTTGCCACAATCTGAAGAAAGTTTGGCTGTGCATTTCCGTCAAGATACCGCATCTGCCCACAAGTCCGCGATTGCAATTTCTTTGTTAGGCCACATAGTTATCAAACGATTCTCGTAGGGACGATCAACAAAGATTCATTATTACACAATGGAAACGAAACAACAGTCAAACTAGTACATTAAACATGATGATCTAGCTCCCAATAAGAGTAAAATTGTTGGATGTGCGGAAACAAGTATAATCCTTCCTTGACAAGTAGAAAAATGGTTTTCAAATACGTTTAGTTGTAGTGTTCAAAACTAGGTAACATTTTGCTACAATGGATTGTTATCTCTCTATCTATGCACAAGATGGCAATAATACGTTAGATCAAAAAGGAAAGTTTAATTGAATGAAATTTGTTACTGATTATTGTTAGTTTTATCAAAGTATTTATTGCGAGAAACATGAAGAGAAACAGCAAAATGGATACAATAAGGAATTCAAAGGTTATTTGATTATGGACAATATCTTAACGAAACTTAGTCGAGTTGAAAAGCTGGTTAATGTAGCACATTTCTAAAAACTTATTAGAATCCATTTCAGTGATGAAAGAATTCAATATAAAGAGGCATTACTCAACTAAGCATCCTATGCTGCACTCACTGACAGGACATATAAGAAAAGGCAACATCCAGAAGCTTACCGCAAATTTGGAAAAACAGCAACAAAACACTAGACGATTCTAGATTATTTCGTCATTTTGCCTTTATAAGCGGGTGAATGACCCGAACTTTAGTTTAGTTCTATTTAAGCTACCAAGGTGACAATTTCGACAAGCGATATCCCAGCGAACTGCTAGTGCCGTCAATTTGTTTTGTGACTTTGTGTGCATCTTAAGTGTTTACTAATTAGATTTTGTTATTAAGTTTATCGAACGAAAATTAAACGAACATGATGTCTGGTGGAAAGAAACGAAAAGTAGATGCAGAGGATCGCCAGTTTCGAGAAAAATAGACTGAAGAATTCTTTTTTATCTTCTACATACAATTGTAACCCTATTTCTTTGCTGTGTAATGAATCCATTTCAGTAGTGAAAGAATTCAATATAAAGAGGCATTACTCAACTAAGCATCCTATGCTGCACTCACTGACAGGACAACTAAGAAAATACAATCCAGAAGCTTAGCACAAATTTGGAAAAGCAGCAGCAAATATTTCATAAACAAAGAACACAACTTCATAATGTTGTGAAAGCTAGTTTTATAGTTAGTTTAAAATTGGCAAAGTCATTAAAACCATTTGCCGAACGAAAATTTATCAAGGAGTGTATCTATGTTAGAAGTTTGAAGTGTTTTGTGTCCTGTCAAGAAGATTAGCCGAGAGCACCGATTTGTTTGACACAGCTAAACTGGCTATATTTAGTTGAGATGTTGAAAAAGAGTTCACCGTTAGTCAGGAATTGCTTGCTTTACAGCCGTTAAAAGGAACTACTACAGGAGAGGATATTTTTAATGAAGTTCAAAAGGTATTGACTTGCCACGGTAAAAATTAGTTGTTGTATGCACAGATGGTGCACCTTCTATGGTCGGCTTACGCAAAGGTTTCATCGGAATTTTATATGAGAAAGCAACTGAATTAAATGTGTAAAAAGATGATTTGATAGTCCTTCATTGTATGATCTACAACAGAACTTGGGTTCTAAGTCCATTCGACTTCAGAATGTCATGAGCATGGTAGAAAAAACCATCAATTTTATTCGATCCTTATCGAGGCTTAACCAAGTTCAAGGCGTTTTTGGATGAAATATCAGCCGAATATGATGACGTAAGATATTGTGAAGTCAGATAGCTAAACAAAGGGAAAATGCTGGAACGGTTTACGAGCTTAGAAATGAGATAGCAGATTTTATGCAAATAAAAGATAAATTACTATCAGAATTGAGGGACCCAAAATGGATGTGTGACTTAGCATTTTTGGTCGAACTTACAGGTCATTTGAATGATTTAAATTGAAACTTCAAAAACAAGGACAGTTAGTAAATAATTTGTAGAGGCGTTTGAAAGCGTTTCAGAACAAAATCCGCTTGTGGGAGGCACAGATGCTCTCTGGTAACAGTTACCATTTCACCACGCTCGCTGCGTATGAAAATATTGCTTATGCTCAATATGCTGAAGAAGTAATATATTTATCGATTTTAAAAACATGGAAGACAGTTTCAACTTATTTGCTACTCCAATAAGAAGTGATGTACAAAATGCTCCAATACACTTCCAAATGGAGTTGACGAGCTTCAAAAAAACCCACTCCTAAAATCTAAATTTGAAAACGTGGAGTTGTGCGATTACAACAAAAAATACCTCGAAGAAGACCATTTTTCGGATCTTAGAAAATTCACAAGAAGATTGATTTGTGCGTTTGGGAGTAGGTACTTATAAATGCGAACAGTTCTTTTCAGTGATGAAAGTTAATAAATCAAAACATCGTACAAGACTGACTGACGATAATTGAGAAAATTCTTTACATCTTTATATCACTGGAATTCATCCAAACATCGACGGATTAATTTCCCAAATACTAGCTCAAGTGTCTCATTGATTTCGTTGTCGCTATTTAACTTTCGTAGTTTGTAATAAATACAAATTTCATGATTTAATTACATATAATGTTGTACCTATTTTTGTTTAAGCTTTTTTTGCTATCCCCCTATAGGATATATTAACCATAAGAATGCAATTACTGGTGAGAACAGAATAATGAAAATAAGCATAAATGATATTTTTTTCTTCACAGATTAATTTTATAGAACGCAATTAGCAAAGGATTTTTTTTAGTTGGAAAAACCAAAAAGCGGAAAACATAAGCTATGCTATAACAAATGCAAATTGTGCCCAATTTTTTTTTTTTGAAAATCACACAACACTATCTTAACAATTCCGCGTACAATCATAGATGTTGTGTGTAGGTATAGTTCATGATTTTTTAATTTTTCAACTTTGAAACAAAAATTTAAAAAAATGCTGGTGTTATTAATACGTTAATACTTACGTTTTGGACGGTAAGGCAAAATGTAGCTGCAACTATTTCTTGAATGGTGCGATGATGTAGAAACACCAGCTACCAGATAAAAAGATTCTTATCAACTGTTTATAACTCGGATGGAAATTGCAGGGATGCTGTACGAGGTGGTTGTCAACCAATGATGTTATTCAATCTCTAAGCTCCACCTCGAAATCAATATCTGTATTGTTAGAAGGTGTTGCGATATTACATGAGGGCGGAGCTCTTTCTCTCTCTAATCTCAATTAATTTTATTATAGGTAATTATTAGGAAAAACCATTAAAATTACACAATAAAGAGTTATAATTTTATTAATTTTACTTATCTATTAATTAATAATAATAAATATTTAATAAATAATAAGAAGAAGAAGGCGCCTCCACCAAAACTTTTTAATTATAATTCAATAATCATGTTAAAAAACTTTTTTTTTGAAGAGAAATTAATATTTTTAGTATGTATATATCTTCCTTAAACTACATCAATAATAGTTCCACAAGTCTCCCTCCAAAACACCTTCCTTGCAAACTATGTTTACTATTCTAGATAAGCCACATGCCGCTACACTTCCAAATAGTTTTCGGGAGCTTTTATTTGGTCGTCAAGGTGAGAAATCAACGTTACCATGCATACTGGTATGTCGTTTACGTAATAAAAGTACAACGCCCTTCACCCTCAAAATGCCACTGTTTAATTTTAATAACAGCGAATTAAGACTTCGTTGCAAGATGTAATATTTATTGGTGCAGACATAATTATTGTGTTAATCGTAATGGCGTTAAATTTCAGTGCAAATCAAGTAAGTGTACCTATAGATATTAGTTAGTTTATCTTTGTAACAGTAAATATAAAATTGAATCAAGCATAAACATTAAACTTGGTAAACAAAGATTGCCACAATTATATCGACTAAATTTCAGAAACAAATTCTATACATCACGTTAACTGTTATTGGAAGCATTTCCAATATAGTCAATTCTTTGGTATTTTTAATATTATGCAACCTTTGTGAATTTCCGTAAATAATTCTTTATTGATCCAATGACAATCTCCAAAAATAGCATTCGTAAAACGTAACGTATTTATTTTTGATATAATTTCCGTTTGATTATAAGAAGCCAATACACGAATGCAATTTCTGACAAACTCGTGAGTTAGATATTTAGAATTGCATGTTAGTGGTTAGCATTATTCCATTAGATACCACAATTATTAAAATTATACTGTTTATATTTTTAATGGCTTATACAGGCTGATTCATTTTCGATCCTTACCATTGTGATCTCGCTTATTATTCAAAATAGACGGTAGGTTTAAATTTAAAGTTACTAAATTTTGTGGTTATAGTATGACCCTGAAAAGAAAGTAGACTTAGAACAAATTAGATACTAATTGATGAAGAATCTAATTTGAGATTAAATAAGGCAGGTAGCTTCGAAATCTCGAACTGTCAATCACTTAAAGTTGAGTAGGTATCGTGCAAATGAAAATCCATGTTAAAATCAGAAAAAGAAAATCTTTCTAGCTGTGTTAAAATCTAATATAAGTTCTAATACTTTGTCCTAAGTCTACTCTCTTTTCAGGATCATAATAACTACAAAATTCTGTAATTTTGCCAAATTTAAACCTACCGTCTTTCTTGAATAGTAAACGTGATCGCAAATGCAATGGTGAGGATCGAAAATGCATTAGCCTGTATATATAATCTTGAAAGTCACCCCTTTAACCGGCACAGATTGCACAATTCCTTTCGCAAAGTGCGAATAAAAAAGAAAAAATATATGAAACTAAAGATGGGCTCCAAAATTTTTAAAAATTAACTTTTTAATTAACCTGTAGACCCATCAAATTAACATTTATCTATCTTTATACATTTGTATTAAAAAGATTTCGCATTTTTACGTATGTTCCTATAAGAAAAAGTTTTAACATAATTTACACATCAGAAACCTTTATCAGGTTAATAGGCTTTTACCTTTTGGAGGTTACTGTAGTAAACATACTTCATTTAGGCAGCGATAATGATTACTCAATATGGGCAGATCGAGTAGGAGAATGAGTAGGCAAATATTCCATCGAATGAGTATACATATAATAAATACAAAATATATCTTTGTCTTAATTGTTTTCTTTTGCTTTGTCGGTTATTATTACATTTTTTACAATAACGAAAATCAGTTACGCTAATCACGAAAACGATCGTACGTATAGATGTTTGACTAGCTGATAATTTCCGAAATATAGGGCCAAGACGTGTGGTGTATCAGATAATGATCTTGTAAACACTTTTACGAAGACCATGAATAAGACTAAACAAAGATTGCTGCAATTGCGTAAGAAATTTACAAATTTACTGAAACTAAATGTGAGAAATGACAGAACACATTATGGTAGGGTTGCTTCGCAATGGCTCCTGACATCACCACATCAAACAGGAGAATCTAATATAGACTGATGTTAGAATCATTGCCAAGAAACTCTCAAAAAGATACTGGGCTTATTCAAAAGGTTATGAATCAATGAAGGTTAAAAGATTAAAAGTTTTACTTAGAAAACTTGATCCACAACCACTTGTCGATGATGATTCTTTACCATAACTCTACTATACGCAGAATATATGGCAAACCTCTAACAGTCGGCTAGAATACCCAGCGCATTTGCCAAAATAACTTTACGTATCAATTCATTTGGCAGCTCACCAGAAGTGAGAAAAGAAAGAAAAACAAACTGTTTGGGGTTTCTGACCATAACTCGATCACTAGATTATGTGTCCAAGGTCTAACGGTCGACTAAGATGACCAACTTCATTGTCAGAACTGGAACTTTTAACAGTCGGCTAGGATATTCAACTGAAGAAGCTCAGTATCTTCTTGTGGACTATGGCTTTAACATCAGACGGTTCCAATTACTTCTTTTTGTGGTGACGATCTACCGTTCCTCTATTGTCTGCACAGAATTGGCATTTATTGGCGCTTGTGCTTATTTTCTTAGGAAGGTGTTGCCTCATTAGCCAGTATATAAAGCCGTGATTGTGCTGAAATCTTCCTTGTTAAGGTTCAGCAAGGATTTTGCCAATCAACTTGTTTTGTTTATCTGGGGGCATCTTATGTTTAAGGTGTATGGCACGCGTTCTCTTCCTTACTTGAGTTACACCAAAAATCAGCTGAAGAATGGCAACGGATAATTTCAGAAATATTGCAAAATGTCAGGAGAATATTTGAAAAAAATCAACTCTGCAACACACCAAATATTGATTGCAAAACTAAACACGAAAGCCGGGATAGCGGAGATGATCATGCTATCATCTTCCTTCAGCCCCTTTCAAACACTGATGGTTTATTATATTCCTCGTTCTAGATTTTATTTCTTCTTTATTTATCAGATTTGTGGTCATTACAGTTGAATCAGTTGCATTAGTTTCGATATTGTAGTTGCAGCGACTCGTCAAATAATTCATAAAATTATTCGCAAGGTGTTGTTCAAGTTGTTTTTCAGGCAAGATAATTTAGTTAACAAACTATACTATCATAGAAAAGGTAAGACCGAAATTGCTGGTATGGATTGCAGTTTCTCCAAGAGTCAGTCTAGGATTGTATTTTTCCCTCTACTAATCCTGTAAATGCCCAAATGTACAAAACACAGAGCATATAGGAAGAAGATTATATTTGCAATAACATTGACCACAACCCCGTTGGAAGAGGATCAAAAATATGAACAATTCTTTCAAAATAGAAGTGGAAACATGAAGCAACTTCCACCCCCTTCGTCACCTTATACTCTCACAGATAAACTTTGCCAAGTTAATCTCCCTCCACGTGACCCAATCGATTCCACCAAGAACACTCACCTCATCAGATCGCTAACTGGAAGCAAATTTTCTGCACAATACCTGAAGGAGGCTACCATAACGACTCACAAATCTGAACGAACTGCTTCAGAATTGAAATGGAAGTCCTAGCAGCAACCCTGCCAATAAATGACGAAATAATGACCAAAGTTGGCATCTCTCGGCCCTCCCCTCCTCCTCTCCTCCCTCCCTTCCTCCTCTTCTCCCTCCCTCCACCTTCACTCCTCCAACCTCCTCCCTCAATCAGAACCACAACGATTGGAGAAGACGAAATTAACAAATAAATCCTGGAAGCCACTTTTGAGCACAACCCCGTTAGAAGAGGATCAAAAATATGAACAATTCTTTCAAAATAGAAGTGGAAACATGAAGTAACTGCCACCCCCTCCGCCACCTTACACTCTCACAGATAAACTTTGCCAAGCTAATCTAATGGAGGAACAAATATTTGCATCCACCCCCTCTCCTTCGACATGACCCAATCGATTCCACCAAGAACATTCCCCTCATCAGATCGCTAATTTTCAGCACAATACCTAAAGGAAGCTATAATAGCGACTCACTAATCTGAACGAACTGTTTCAGAAGTGAAATGGAAGCCCTAGGCATTGCTGCCAATAAATTATGGAATAATAACGTTACCTCTGCAATTTCTTCACCCCACCCTACCCCCACATTTTCGCAACTAAATTTTCTCAAATTAGGCGAATAATTCAGACGAATCCAAGTATCTAATGGAGGAAAAAAAATCTCCTTCACCGCCTCTCTTTCGATGTGAACTTCTGGAACACAAAACTGTTCTAGGATTGAAGCGCAAGCCCTAACAGCATCTCTGCCAATAAATAACGAAATAATGACGTAATAAAGAAAAAAATGACGCTTGGAATGACGTTACCTCTGCAATTTCTATGGAAGCATAAAGAAGGTCTCCACCCCGCCCTATCCCCAAGTTTTCGCAACTAAATTTTGTCAAATTAGACGAATAATTCAGGCGAATCCATGTATCTAGTAATTTAGTTGGTACCTTAATACTCCATTGGTACACATAGTTAGCATTGTAATACCCAAAAATATGCAGCGAATTATCTGCTTACTTTTAGAGCTGTTGATATATTCCATTAACAACTTTAAAAATAAACCACACAAATATATGATTCTGTTTAAGATTGATACAATTAATCTAACATAACAGCACAATAAAAATGCGAAGTAATAGAAGATAAACATGTTGTAAACAACAATAAAATCACGACAAAAATATTACCTGCAAGCTTCCTAAACAAAACTCTATTTATCTCTGTATTCGATCAAATATAAAACGAAACATTGGCAAAATACGCTTGCAAATGCGGCATGCATGCATAACTATCGCTGGAGTGACACGCTTTTTCCCGAACTGCAATAAATATAATATGAATATGTACCGGCGAGGGTTAGTATAGGCACATCAGAATCGATCAGTAGCAGAACCGTCCGTTATCAAACCGCAAGTTCCTTTGAAAAAGCGACAGTCGTGCCTGATAATCAAAAGGAGTAAGCAACAAACAATGCCGGCGACCCACCGCAGCAACCCGTCAACTTTCTTTTAATCAATCACCACACGGACGCTCTTTTGGACATCCGTCATTCGCCATGCATACACCGGAAATGCAAAAATTACCGACCGCACTCGTTTATGTTCGAAGAGTTTGATGAAGGGTTTGTACTATTTTTTGTCTTCTATTTTTATTGTTGATTACCGCGTGCATGGCTTTGTATATTCAGTTGTTTATTCCTTTTGTTTATCATTATAACAGTTTTTATTGTCCCGTGTAATCCGGTAATAGGGGGAATCCCGCTTCATACTCGAAAAGAATTATTACCGGTTGTCAGTATGTAAATTTTAAATAATTTAAAAATGCAAAATTTAATATAACTAACTGAAAATGATATAAGTATAGTAATAAATAATAAACAATAAACGTGAAAAAAAATGCAAAAAAGTAAAAGTCTACCCTCAGAATTATTCACTAGAAAATCCTACTATTATATTTTATTCTTTGATCATTATTGTGCTTTCTGAATAATCAATATGCAAATACACACATTGTATGTACAAGCAATTCGCGTCAGCATAAATCACATGGAAATGATGCAAACATACATACATAAACATAAAACCATAACATTGAAACAATTTTTTTCGGAAAAAATTTAAGTTAGGTACCTACTTTCGATATTTCCTTTACTAATTATTGCATAAATCTAAAAAAATATGAGAGTAATCTTTCCCTCAACTTCTATTCATTATGTTAATGTCTATTAACGTCCGTTTCTGGGGTCTTTGAGGCCCAAAAAGTTACTAATATCGATCAGTCGTTTGTATTTAGGTATATACATATTACCACGCTTCAGACAATGCGGGATTTCGTAACTTATTTATTTAAGAAGCTAAAAATTTATACAATATGACGCACTCGAGAAGAAGAAAACGCTTTAACTACCCAGCAAAGAATCTGACGTTCCTTGTAGCTTTTATTTACGTGATTATCCGTCATCAACGTCAAAACAATCTATAAAGAACGTCTCAATAACGTTAAAATATAAATGAAATGATTATGTTATTATCGTGACGTCTGCTTATCATCATTTTAAGAGTATTTTAAGAGGAATAAAGTGCCTTTAGAATTTGAAAAATATGACATATTCATAACAAGGCTGTCAAAGCAACGGCAAAACACGTCATAAAAATCAACCATGCAGTGAAATTCCAATATGGCTGAAGTATCAAAAACTGACCCAATTTTGTCACGACCAAAAAACGGCATCAAACTGACATTTAGTGAAAGATCTTAAATTGTGTTTCCGCAACAAATGTGAAAAGAATCCTCCAGAAATAAAATACGCAATCAGTTGGTTATTTCACGTCTGTAACCAAAAAAAGTGCTTTAAATTGACATTATAATGACGTACGAGTATTTCTTGGGTTGTTTTTTGTGAGCTCATATGACATGACATATTATGTATATATTGGCACCACATCTCCATCATCAACAATCACTTCTCGGTCTATCGTTAATGTATCGTTATCTAAAATTAAACATTCAAGTGCGTCGCAATCTCATCTCTACCCGACATTGAGAACAAAACTTTTAAGAATTGCGCTTTCTTCTTTACTTGAATTGATATCAAGTAGACTATGCCCTCAATATTCATAATTGGGATTAGATACACCGTGTCCATAAATGTTTGAAGCTGACAGTTACTGTCAAATTTTGATTAAGTTTGTAACACTACATTTGATTTCATCGCAAGAATTGTCATTAGCGTCCCACGCGGTAGTTACTTTAAGCATAATTATTAAAGTTGTATTTTAAAACACAATATGCTTCCTTTTGGAAACGTTTATTACTAATAAACAATACAAGATAAAGCTAAAACGAAGTCGAAAATTGAACAGAAAACCTATACTAAAACCCAACGAAAATACAGACGTGCGACTATGGCCATAGAAAAATAAACCAACTGACATTCTCAGGGTGGTAAACTTTAAGCACAGATATTGCATACATTTTAACAGACGTCATCTTCAAACATTTACGGACACGCGATATTTTTTTGCTTCAAAAAACTAAAACCTCTAGATACAATTACAGATAATAAATCATTTCTATAATTCTTTACTTTAACTTTATTGTCATACTTGATGAATAACACTAAACTAAATCCAGTATACAAATCAAGTCTTAAAAATGTCCGATTGAAATATGCTTTATTTAAAGAGCTTTGCTATTACGCCATGACACCTGTTTTGGCGAAGGGTGTCGGGCAACAAATTATGCCGAGATAATACCTATATAACGCCACTAGACAGTTTAACAAGGAGGGGTTGTCACATGCACAATTAGTAAACCGCCCCTAGTTTGATCAACAGACTGAGCAGAGCACTAATTTGCATAAATCTGACAACACATTTTTACAATAGGATTACCCTTAACTTTCTTATATAATAGCTGGTGCATATGCTGTATCGAATGTTATATACAAAAATTACAAGTGGATCCTTATAAAGAGACATTAAAATACTCTACGCTCCCTCCATCACCAAAATTGTTATTATAAGTAGAACATATTTACGAAGAATATTATCAAAAATCTTGATTATTTTTGTGATATAAAAGCTATCAATTTCACGTTGAAATACAGTTACCAGATCGCGATATCTTTTAATTTCTTCCCGTTAAACGACTTCATTTGAATCAATACTCGTTCGGTTCCGTGCTTAGCTCCAATATAGTATAAATTAATAATATACGGTTGCATTCTTCCTGTTTGCAACAAAAGTTTCAGAACTTGAGATATTTATTAGATTTCATTATATACGCGGAAATAGTTTGGGTAGAAATGTTTGTCGAAAACTGTGATTAACCCGAATGAAATGAATAATTGATGAAGTTTATGTTGGTATTATTATTTTCAAATTAAATGTTAAATAATATTAAATTTTAATGTTTTAATTTTACAACGTCTTAAGCGCCGTCTACTAACGAGTAGCTACAGTATAACTCCAACCGTATGGGTTAAGACTGGTAGGTAATACATATAACTGTAATTTTATTGACAGTTGCAAAAATATTTTATAACCTTACTTTAATAAACGTGCTAAAGTTAAGTAAATTTAAAAAATCTACATATATAGTTATAAAATGGATTTACCTGAGGAAGAGTTATATTGTGATATAGAAATTACAAGTGACCAGTTAGTTAGCAATGACAATAAAGAAATTGATGAAAACTCAGATTTTAGTGACGATTACTATGACAGCGATATAGAAGATAATTATTATCAAAATACTGAAACATTTCATAAAGGACCTACCATTTTGAAAGAGTCTCAACACAGTAATCCACAACACAGCTCTAACAAACTCCAAGAATATCAACCAAATGATACATTATTTCGAAAATATGTTAATAAGATTAACATTACAAAATATGAAGGACCTACATTATCAAATCATACAGCCAATTTTCTCTTACAAAAAGAACGTAAAATGGATAACGAAAGAATTCGGACTAAAGATAAACATGATCGTGCTACCGCTGAACAAGTTATGGATCCTCGCACCAGGATAATTCTATTTAAACTATTAAGTAGAGGCGTAATAAGTGAAATAAATGGTTGTATTTCGACTGGGAAAGAAGCTAATGTGTACCATGCAACTTCGAAAACTGACCGGCAATTTGCCATTAAAATATATAAAACATCAATTCTGGTATTTAAAGATCGAGATCGCTACGTTACTGGAGAATTTAGATTTCGTAATGGATATTGCAGACACAATCCTCGTAAAATGGTACGAACATGGGCAGAGAAAGAGATGAGGAATTTAGTCCGCATGTATACAAATGGCGTTAATGTGCCTGAACCAATTTTATTACGATCGCATGTACTGGTTATGGATTTTATAGGCAAAGATGGTTGGCCTGCACCTCTACTTAAAGATGCCGAAATAAGTCAATCTAAATCGAGGGAAGTATACCGAGAAGTTATTGTATTGATGTGGAAAATGTATAATAAATGTAAACTAGTTCATGCTGATTTATCTGAATTCAATATGTTGTATCAAGATGGGAACGTTTATATTATTGATGTATCCCAGTCTGTAGAACACGATCATCCACATGCTTTGGATTTTCTTAGGAAAGATTGTACGAATGTTACGGAATATTTTAGAAAAAAGGAAGTTGCAACATTGAGTATCAAGCAGTTATTTGATTTTATCACCGATCCTAATATAGATGAATTAAATTTGGAAGAGCATCTTGATAGATTATCGGAACAAGCAGGTGAAAGACTTCAGGATGAAATTACATCAGGAGAACAGGTAATTATAGTTTAAAAATTAAACAATTTTCTGAGTGATTATTGTTCATATATTTTATTTAGGTAGACGAAGAAGTATTTAAAAATGCCTATATCCCAAAACGTCTCACAGAAGTTATCGATGCAGAAAGAGATATCACATTAGCAAAATGTAACGGAGTGGATAATTTAGTTTATAAGACCATAACTGGTTTGAAGATAGCTTCTCCTAATTCGGTTGAAACTAAAGAGATCGTGACTGGATCGGAAAACTCGTCAGATGAAGATGAAGGTTCAAACACTGACAGTCATTCTTCTTCTGAAAACGAGGGGAGTAAATTTATCAATTCCGCTCGGCCAAAACATGAGACCGCCGAAGAAAAAAAGGAGAGGAAAAAGGCAATTAAGGAGAAGCAAGCTGAGAAGCGAAAAGTTAAAATCAAGAAACATATAAAGAAACGAAAGGAAAAGACAAGCAAGAAGAAATAAATTCAAAAATATATTTAAGTAATTGGTATTCTGTAACATATTTTTGTATATAATATATTTAAATTTTTAAACTATAATACGGCTTATTTAATTTATTACTAGAACGCTGAATAGAGATTTTAATATATCTTCTTATGTAATATCATCTAATATTAAGGCATTCACACACATTCCTACATATTAAACACAAACAACAACCTTTCAGTTTGAAGATGTGTACAACTCATCAAAATTACAAAACTGGCAAATTCCGAAGTGGTATCCCGAAAGGCCATGTACACATAAAGGTAAAACACGAATTATAGCCAATGACAGAGGACACTTGTTACCCAATATACCCCGCACTCGAAAAAATATGTGGGGAGAATTCACTAACACGTGGGATTTACCTAAAAAGATTACTAGAAAGTTAGGTAACTTTTTTAAATTATAATCCCTATAAATAAATTGAAATAATATACAAAAATGAAAAAATATTTCCTTTACACTGTTCCTTCTCTATTATATGCATTACAAGGTGTAATTGTACAAGTTCCTGTGCTCTTTATCATATTGTTAATAACATTTTATTTATTTCTATACTAGCTAATGAGTTGAGCGCCCCTAAACCTGAGAAATTAGCAAAATGGAATAAGCATTGCTCTCAACATGCATTAGCTCACAGTGCTAAGAATAAAGAGAATTTACCAGCCAATGATAAAATTATATCAGTAGAAAGTGAATTAGCAAAAGATGAAAATCAACTTGGTGAAGAAGAGTGTAAACAAGTTGAGGTTTTAAATCAAAAAGAAGAGATGGACATGTTGAAGGTAACATTTAGGTTTGATCGCACAAATTCTCTATAAGAACCAAACTTGTGAATGGGTAATATTTTTTGTGTAATTATGATGGAGATCCATTTTTGTTTACAGTAAATTAACCTAAGTTTTGTTAAAATATCTCTTCTGATGAGGTGATTTTTGCAACGTATAAATAGGTAACTAAAAAATTCGTACAGCAAAAACAGTAGATAAAAACCATAGCTTTACAGTACCTGACCAAAGTATTAGGGCCACATTAAAGAAATTATAAAATTCTTACTTATAAAGCAATATTATTTCCGAACACTCGTTACCTGGCTTTCGCCCCGAGTCGAATTCTACCGTTGTTTAAGATAAGCGGTTTAGTGTGCGATAAGTTGTGTTAGTGTCAAAATATTGTTCCACGTTGGAAAACGTCTGATTTACATCAAAGACAATAAGACGAAACAACAATTAATCGAGAATATTCAGGAGGGATGAGAGAATAATGAAGACATAAAATGGAAATACAAAATACTACAATACTAATATGATAAACATAAATTGTCCATTTGTTTAAGTAATTTAGTAAAATTATAAAATTTTCAGGTAGCCCTAATATTTTGGCCTATTAAAATGTACATGCAATCATTTTTCATGTCCATCACTTCCATTTTCTGAACTTTACTTCCCAGATCGGGTCTTCTAAGAAAATAAATTAATACAACAACATTTTTCATCATTAACATTTAGACATCATCACAAATTATGCACATAGTGGTATTCTTAAACAGTTCTCTCCTCAACACTAACTTATTTTTTTTATTTTATTTTGCATAATCGCTTGTACCATTCTTTTGGGAGAGTATAAGTATTTACAGGTTGGTATACAAACAAAATATAAAAATCGTCTTTTTTAATGTGTATTTTTTATTTACATGTCTATACAAATAAATCAGGACGCATCGTTAGGACACAATCGAGACATTGCCGCAAAATATACCCCAGGTGACGTCACAAATCCTAAAGACCGTGATCCAAGCCATCTTGATTTAAAAGCCGGTATATTCGAAGAACATGCGGAAAAATACTCGCCGAAAGGATATCCCAAGTACAGAAACGATTTCTCCGCGCCGTTACCTAAAAAGATGCCAGATTTAAAAGCTCAAGTCGATGATCTGATAAAAAAACATCAAGAAATGTCCGAGTGTAGTTGTCCGGTTATAAAAAAGAAAACTACTCCGCTGCCTTCGCCGTATTTAGCAGCAGCGAAAAATTTTATATTGGCTAGAAAATTACATAAAGAGAATTTAGAACATGTTCCCCTACCAGATACGATTACAGATGCGATGTACAGGAAAAGGCAGATGATGGGTGATTCGGAACCGGGATTAATGCTAAAAGATGGGAATTTTGCAACTGGAGTGGGTTGGAAGGGTTATCCCGGATATGGAGCAACTAGATGTACCAAATTAAGAGTGTATCGACCGAAAACTTGCACTAACTCTAATGAAGCTGAAAAAGTAAAGGAAGATAGGCCAAATAGTGTTAGTAGTTTCGATAAGAAATGGAGATTTATTAGACAATCGAAAGTGACACCGATTGAGTTGGCTATTTGTTGGGATTTAACACCTATGGATCCGACTGATGAACCGAAACGAACTAAACACATCGATGGTTCGAATGGATCACAAGCGCCTGCTGTATTCTCATTAGTACACACACCGAAAGGTGATGTTGACGATGAAGCAGCAGGGAAAACTTTCATACCCCTTTTTGATAAGGTAAATGCTGAAGATGTTCAACATAAATGTCACAGAAAAAATTGTAAAAGCGCTTGGGAAGCAGAAAATAGAGTAGTCACATCTAGTCATAAAAGTAACAGTTCGAATAATAGCAGTAGTGGTGTTAAGAGATCAAAAAGTGCATATAATCTCAATCACCATTCTCATCATAGCAACGAAGCGAAAACCTCGTCAACATCTTCTGCGAAAAAAATACATAAAAGCTCTCCTAACTTAACCAACACATCCACTTCATACAAATACTGCAGTAAAGAATGCTTAAATAAATCTCCAAGTAAACATTTGTGTGTAGCTTGCGAATTAAAAAATGTCAAATTAAAGGAGAGACCGAAATCGGAATTTAAAATGGCTTTTAAAGCTGGAGTACCGAATAATAATAAAAGTGTAAGTTTAAACAATAAAATAAACCTAAACCGTTTAAAAATACCTAAACAAAGAGACCCTTATAGTAATACGAAGTATCACATTGAGAGTTTAGCACCACCTTTTTCTTTCCAGAGCGGCAAAAGACACGAATACCCTAATCACTGGCGTTTAGCTTCGATTTACCAACATTCCTACAAACCACTGCATTTAAGAAAAAGACCGATGATAGAGTGTGTCTTTAAGTAGAGATCATACCTGCATGTAGTATTCAGGAGAGAATCACGGCATCAATTTGGTGTATTCCACGAAAAACGAGCTCTTTTTGACGTGGTCCCATACCTTTGCGCTGTAGACTAGCCAATTTTTTTCAGATAACTGCACTGGTGTTAAAGAGTATCTCGTGCAACCTAGTAGATTGGATCGTAGCTTGTTTATAAGAGCAGCCAAAGGTGGATGTCCTTTGTACATATTCTCTATAAACAAAGAATAAAATGTTTATTGTTACTAATAAATTTTTTGTGAAGTTTACAAAGTGTAATAATTTCCACAAAATTCCACTAAACTAACCTGTTTTTTCGCTGTATTCAGGAATGAGAAACAAATTTATGGGACTATCACAGTTCTCTGGACAAAGACTTTGTATGATTTGACTTGTGCTCAAACCAAGGCCGGAGTCTAGATGTAACTTGGAATTTTTGAAGACCTTCCTATATATCTAAAAGCAAATTTTGATTTATAAAATCCAAATTTTTGATTATATTAATGATGATGACTATAGAATTGCTTGAAGTAATTATTAATACAACCCTAAGCTGATTTGTAAAAAATGCTTCAATACATAAACTTCAATTACATTTTGCATAGTTGCAAATCTCCTGGGTGTAAAATCCTCCATTTGTGCTGAATTATGAACTATCAATAAGTGTGGAAAAGAATCAGCAAACTTCAGGTCCTCAGGATTAGATATCGTTGGTTTCAGCATTTCGGCAGTTTGCAAAAATCTGCAAAACAAGTGATTAAATTTTAAACCAAAGAAAGTTTACAAATACCCAACACACCTTATTACATTACTATCAAAAAAATAATCTTGAACAAGTATGATTATATGGCAAACCGATAGTAAAAATGCAGCATGCTGTAAACCCTGTATTTCACAGCTATTTTCTAATGGCAGGAATTCACTAATTACATTAGAACGTTTACTCTCGCTTCTCATTAATTCATCTAATGTAGATGATGAAATAAAGGGCTGGCAATCTAATAACATCATCTAAAAGATATAAGCAATAAACAAAGTATTCAACATTGAAATTGATATTTTTAACAAACTCGATTTTCTGTAATGTAGAAATCAATACCATAAGTTGTATTAATATTAGCTTCAACATCCTTAGGTGTCTGTTGTACGAATGGTAAATAATTCTTTTCACCTTCAACCGTTTTATTCATATTTAATTCTAACATTTCATTGGTTAATAATTTTATATTATCTAATCCGTCATCTTCTTGAAACTCATATACTTTAAATATTTCCTGTTTCACTTTGTCTGTTACTTTGCTATGGACTAATAGATTTAACAGCGTTGATTTGCCTACACCTTGAGTTCCAATAACACCAACCGCTAAAAAATCATTATTTTCTTGCAAGAAATCTTGGACGTTTTCAGTATATATAATCCCATCATCGATTAATTTTGCTGATTTTGTCATGGATTTTATAACAGGACTAGCAGCTACTAATAATAAATTAATATTTAAATATTAAAATCTAATTATATTAAAAAATATATTCTACCTTCATGAGCACTGCTTGTTACAACTGCAATATGAGGCGTTGGTTCAGCTTCCTTTATAATTTGCTTAGGAGAACTCGAACGTTCTTCTCCACGATCCGGAGCTTTGAGTAATATTGTTGGTTGTTTGATATTTTTTGTTTTGGCATCCTTATCAGTTTCTTTCGCATCAGGCTTATATAGATTCTTACTATTAAAAAACCGACTATTAAAGGAATTTCCGCTGTCACCCTATAAGAATTATTTATTTGAAAGAATACATTTTCTAATATGATAAAACTAACTCACACGAGATTGAAATTTTTTCTTTCCATAAAACTTATTTCGGTCGTAATCAGACATGACTAAATTTGGTTTTCCTGTTGCTCTATAAATTAGTAGTAATAGTACAGCAATTACTTTTTTTTAGTGTTTCTATTAATTTCTACAATGTTTTTTATTAACATAACCTCTAAATTAAGACAAATATGAGGTGTCAAAACCAATCAAAATATTGCATAAAACAAGGTACCAACATAAATTATAAAAAACAGTGATAACCAAATACAGAGAAAGCACAAAGTGGTGGGAACAGGGGGAACAGGCTTCAAGCTTCAAATCACATATTATATAATATAATTTCTTAACTTGCAGGTTTTGCAGATATCTAGCTCGGTTTTGCTTGAGACGAAAATAAGAATTTAATTAACATAGTATTGTCTTTCTGTTTTGTGGAAAGAAATTCTATACCACCTATCATTTAAACATTCATAAGCACCAATATTATTAATTTATCTCTACATTGTGACGTTATTTAAAGTATTCCAGATGATGATCAAATGATTCAAATTAGCAACTCTCACAATTTCACGATTTCTAAGTGGTCTCTCTAAGTGGGTTTCTGAGTGGTCTATTTACTATTCCACCACGGTTTAAGAGGTCGTCTTTTTTTTCTGTGTACCTATAGTGCTGGTCTACCCAATTGTATAGACTTACCCAATAAATTTGAAGACAATTTGAATTTCCCGTTTTAAATTTATTTTGGATTGGCCACAAAGACTGCAAAATCTATTCAAAAATATTTGATAACATTTCATAGGCGGCTCGTGTTTGAATGTTTGGAGTTGTTGTAAATATTGCTGCCATACCTATTGTGTTTTGCAAAAGAAACTGTCAAGTAGTGTTATTGTAGACAACATGCCTCTACCCAACATTTTTTTTGTAATTACTCTAACTTTAGTACCCACTGAGAAGTGTTTATGGGGACAACTATGTTAGCAATATTTCAACAATGAAAGTTGGCGGGAAATTCAACTTGATTTATTAATGTATGTTTGTGTATGGAATATGTACGATTACATGAGGAAACGGGAATTATTATCGTATAAATATTATAAGTATCTATTCAACGATAATAGTGTGGCTAAAAGAAATTGACAAAATAACTGTTTAACTGCTTCTTTAAGAAAATAATAAATTACTTGCTAAAATATCGTCTAAGGTCAATAACGGTTTAATTGGGCGTTTTGAGCGTTTTCATAACTTTTCAACCCAAACAATACGTGCCCAAACGAAATTTGCATTTACGACTTAAATACGTGTACATACTTATCTGTTATAAAATCGACTTTCTACTTGTAAATTGTAGATCTTTAAGAGCTAAGTAAATAATGTATTATAGATAGATATAATACCAGAAAATTGATAATACTCGAATAGATACCTATAATTATCATAAAATGAATTGAAAGTACGTCATAATTTTTAATATGTAATATGCGAAGGCGAATAATTTGGTTTTTCGCGGTTTTGTGGCGGTTTTCAACGAGCAATTTGCGCATGACTTGAGATCTGATGTTTTGATGGTGATTTTAATTTAGATAGATGTGTTTTATATAAAAACGGCATGAATCTAGTTTACAACTGCTATATTTGTGAAACAGTATTATATTGTGCCTCTAACGTGGTAGTAAATGATAAACAATTAATTTGTACACCTAAGAACAATGTACTCAAGTAACAGAATTGCATATTGGATGTCTGATAAAAAGCTGCAAAAAATTAATTGGAAAGAATTTGAGAAAATATGTAGGAAGTATAATTTTGAAATTTTTAAGGTAAGCACAATCTGAAGCTGTGGAAGTAAAATTTATTATTGTTACTGTATTATAGTTAGATTTAAATAAAAGTCTGGAATCGCAAGGCCCGTTTAATGTATTTTTACATAAATTAACTGATATCATAGCTTTAGAAAATCAGGGAGATCCAAAGGTATGTCTAAGCATTAATCACCTAGATAAAATGAGTTACTTGAACTTTTCAGAGTTCACATATAATAAAAGCTGTTGAGTGTTACATTTCTGAACATCCGTCTATTATAGTTATAGATCCAATACCAAATGTCCGTCAATTGCTGGCAAGATATCAATGCTACAGTATTATACACGCGACTGGTTTGCATAAATATGGTATCTTCACACCTAATTTCTGCGAAATCACATCTTACGATAAGGAGAGAACTATACAACAACTTAAAGATGCTAATGTGAGATATCCATTCATTTGTAAGCCTTTACTAGGACATGGTTCGAAAAAAGCGCATGAGATGTGTATAATATTTAATGAGAAATACTTAAAAGACTGCCGAGCTCCATGTGTAGCACAAACATTTATTAATCATAATGCAATTTTGTACAAGATATTTGTGATTGGTCAACAATTTTATTTTGTTGAACGACCATCGCTGAAGAATTTTTACGAGTCCGATAGAAAAACAATTTGTTTCGCTAGTAGTGATATATCTAGAGCTAATTCGCAGAGCAGTTTATCAGTATTAGATCCTGAAGATATATCTGTACAAGAGATAAAACCAAATCCAAAAATATTGCAGAAGATTGCAGAAACGTTAAGATTAGCTTTTGAAATGGATTTAATAGGCATCGATGTTGTGATTGAAAATTCTACAGGAAAATATGGTATCGTTGATGTAAATGCTTATCCAGGTAAATATTTTGATTGGAATTAGATTATAGCATTAAACATGTTTATTATTTTTTAGGCTACGATGGTTTTCCTAACTTATATGATGCTCTGCTGCAATGCATTGTTAGTAAAGTCAATAATAAAAACCAACTTACGGATTGTCCGTTATCAATGGATAATCCTAGTAATATACTGTTAAATCACATAAATAATACATAGGAAATGGGTTTTATATAGGTATTTAAATTTTTTACCATATATGTATTAGTTTTATTTATTGTTAGCAGATGTTAAAATATTATCTGCTCAAGGGGACTATAAATAGATATAGGTTTTTTCAAACATTATCTAAAAATAAACTACAACTTTGAAAGCATTGAAGCAAGGTGGAAATTGAATTTCAGTTTTGACTTTTTCGGCATACATATTTAAATTTACCAAATTTATTAATTTTGATCAAACACGCTACCATTCATTTGAATATGAATGTGTCACAGGAATTAGTATTTATTATATTATTTGATGAGTTTGTGTTTTTACAGACAAAACCAAACAAAAATATTCGATCATATTTCCTTGAAAACATTTAAATGTCCTGATGTCAATGCAGCGAATTAATGTTTTGTGATGTACCTATTAAGTCAGCAATCAATGCACACTTCAAAAATAATAATACTTCTTAATAGTACTAATTCATAATCGTACTTAGCGATTAATTAAATTGCATTTATAACAGTTTTGAAATAATTAGGCAATAGATATAAAGGAGCTGTGATTTTTTATATAGTTTAATATAAATGCTCCGTTATTTGTATGCTTGACTCTAAAATAATTCCACAACTGACTGACATTGACCATTTCTTTTTATATCAATGCCTTAAATACATATATCTACATATGAGAATTGGTTCAATTATCCAGTTATGAAACAAAAGACTAATCTCATCAGTCATCACATAAATAAGTAAACATATTTAAAGTTTTTCACTTTTTATAAATACTATACGTAATAAGTAATAAACCTAATGTAGTTGCAACAATTTTATTCCATTATACACACTAACATTTTATATTCATTTTTTTTATAATGTTTTATGTTCCTATGTGTCGTACTTAAATTACTGCTAATTAGTACACAATAATGGATATATAATATATATAACTGTATATATAATTTTTTGACCAAAGACTTAAATTTTGTATTTTTATAAGACATTTATTGTACATGTATAAACCAGGGCATATACTTACTTAACAATTTATATAATGTTTGTATATATTGCAAAAACCAATTTCTTTGATAATGTCTATATAATATGCTTATGAAACTGTATGTATATCTTTGTTAAATATATTGTATATTTGTGTGTTTTGGTTTAATTAATAAATATTTTATTTAGTGTATGTGTTTATGCTAAAGACTAGTGCGTAATTCGATGTTTCCTCATTCCTTTTTTTCCTTAAAATATAAGATACCTTTTAGGATACGGCATATCATTAAACAACTTGAATATAAGATTTAATTTTGAAGATATTGCAACTGTTTAAGTCAATACTGGTGCTCGAACTAACAAGTTGTATGTATAAACTTTTTTCCTTTTATTTGTTATAGTGGTTGTCTATATGCAGGATCCAATACTTTATTTGTTTTCTGAAATTTTTGGCACATAAAACATTTAACGTGTATTTTACACTTCATATTTCAAATCTGTGAATTGTCACTTCTCTTTGGATAATTTCAGTTCATCGTTTTGTGTATACAATATTTACACACGCCACTGATAATCAGAGAGCTTATTATCTACTGTTTTATATCAATATAATCATTAATCATACAACTAAAACTTATCAAATATAACACTATATGTTTTCTATGATTATGTAGGTATGGAATTCGTAATAAAACTATTTATAAACTGGTTGATAAATACAGTAGTTAATAGACAAATCCATCATCCATGATGTGGTTTAAATACCACTCACTCACTGAAAAGGAAACAAAGATTATGTAGCAACGGTGGGTAAACTACACAGAGCCGTATGCTGTTCTTCATTGAGCCGAGTGCGACTCTCATTAAAATTAATTTTGATTTTTAGCCTGAACCGTGGTATTAATACACTGCTCCAATTAATTAGCGCACCATGTATGTACTATATGATTCAAAATACTTTTTATAAGCGGTGGCTATGGATTAC
>SMLS01066995.1:0-55033 GCA_004785975.1 Popillia japonica
CAGGGTGTTGGTTTAGTGTTTGCATTTTTTTTAGCACAGGATAGTATTCGTAAAATAAAAGCGTTGTACAAAAAATTGCATGTATACATAGTGTATTAACCGAGATATACACATGTACCCATCTATTGAGAAACACAGTATTTTTACCTACCTTATAGCAACTGTTCCAAGTTTTGACCGCCCGAATACTACGTATGTATTCTCGACAAGTGTTTTTACGTGTCAATCACCTATCCAATAGTAAACAATACTAAGGCAGTCGTTCCGATATTCCTCTGTTTACGTATTTATCAATAGCGCCTCTCAATAACATTAAACTTTTGGAATGGCGAATGACCTCACACGCTAGTCATCACAAACGACGATGATAAAACGTACCGCAAGTTCTAAACAAGCTGGTCCTACGTTTAACCCTCATTTAAAGTTTGCTATTTTGAATTTTAATATCTCGGTTATTACACGATGTAAAAATGCCATATTGGTATATCGCCCTTATCTGCAGAATACTATCTTCTGGTAAAAAAAATGTAAAAACTGAACAAACACCCTGTATATATATATGTGTGTGTACAGATTGCAGTAAATAAAAGTAGGTATTAAGCTTGAAATACACGCATATAAACATGTACATATGTACCATCACGGACTTTGGTTATGTCCGGTATCTAGCGGTACAGTCTGCGCTCCTGTCACTATTCCCTTTAAGATAAAACGGACATGGTGTCAGGAGCGCAGGCTGTACCGCCAGATACCGGACATAACTAAAGTCCGTAGGTGTACGTGAGAGGATTGATCCTATACTGTGACTAAACTGAGCGAGAGACCACAACGAATCTATCCCCACTGATACACGTATATGCAAATATGCGCGCACTAATGTGTGTAATACGGTTATTGTATATTAACTTTAACTTCAATCAATCGGTATAGGTATATGTATATAATGCTGTATACAGTGTGGTATATACTAGTTTTTAACGGAAATATATTGTTAATACAAATTGATCCACTGAATTTGTTAACACTTATTTTGTTTGCGCGATAAGCCGATCTAATACATAGTAAATGCAATATAAAACTTGTGTCCAGATCAGTATTCTACACATTTGAAACCGGTATGTAAGCTTTTTTATTCCATATTACATGTTGTTTTCAATGTTCTTTTAGAATTCCCTTTTAACGCTGCGTGCTTTCAAAAGTATTCATTTCCGTTACAAGAATGGGCTGCTGAAAAATTGTAGGTTTAAGGGAATTTAAATCTGAAAAATAAAACAGCTGTAACTTTTCATGGAAGCATCGGAAGCCAAAAGTGCATGTAGACTATTTTGATGGCAGCGACGCTCTCTACCAGTCCCCCAATTTTCGACACTCACTGAACGCCCTGCATAACGATTAATTCAGCAATGCTATATAAATGGATAATAAGCAAACACTGTATCATATGAAATGTTGGGTTTTCTCTGATATGTTAGAGTTACATATGCTGAAGAAGCTATCGAAAGCCGAAATACGTATCTTTACACTAACTATTCTATAATAACTCGATATATAATATGATATCCTCACGTAAATAAGTATACTGGGCCTTCATTGATTATTGTAACATGACACATATGCAACCAACATGATAGATTAGTATTACTGTAACACCGTATCCCTAGTTAAAAATAGTTCGACAGATATTATTTTAAAATCTATTTTAATTGAAATAAAAGCAATTTCTGGGAATAATAATAATACATTTTAGTTTTTCTGAAACGATTATATGTATATACGTTTTGTATGCTGATAATGATAATGACATTGACTGTTTTCCATTTACTGGTGACAACTTTGAGAAACTATTTAAAGCTGGACTAATCTAAATTGTTGGCGGCTTTCAATAGATCAGATTCTAGATAGTTCTAAAACAAGTTATGGTTAAATTAACGTTACGTAAGAAATTATGTTGCTGATACTTTTTTCCACTTCTAGGTCAATTATAACACTTTTAATTCAATTAATCTGCATCTTTAATCGGACTTTTACCTGTAATAACTAGTATGTTATCTACCGAGGTGTGCTAACGTCACAAACGTCCTTGAATTACGTATTTCTTTGTAATTATTTCTGAACTCGTTTAATACGTATTGTGTAGTTGTTACGAATAGAAGTATACGTGTATTACGTTCTGTTAATGTTATGTTATTCGTATTTCTTGGATGATATTGCCCGCACATTCGGGTGGTACTGATTCAATTAACGGCAATTAGTCGTTGTTTTTTGTTCCAAATTTTCCGTCTTTGATGGTTTAGTTCGAAATGGGTTGTCGTCGTAACAACACTTACACTTAAGTCTTTTAGGAGATCCAATACGAATACACGTCATTGAGTTAGTTTTCACTTATTATTGGACATGCGAGGTATACGATAGTGCGAGAGCTACCCCTACAGCTCATATGCGCGTTAGGTTCTCGCTTCTTATTTGACATTTGGATTCGTTCTGGGTGGGTACTCTAATGGCATAGTTCCAATGACACCAAAATACCCCTGTATGGGGTCTATCAAATGGTTGGGAGTGTTTGACGCTCATATGAGTATCGAAGTGGTAGTATCAAGCTTTCGTATACCTCGATTTGTCTAATTATTTGAGAAATATTGCCAAAAATGTATTCATGTTAAATAAGTTGTGTAATTTCTTCTACTGATTCGTTTCACTAAATTTGCGCGTTGCTTTTTTAAGTGTGGTTACCAAAGGTTTCCATAAATTTAATATAAGGTAAGTACATACAGGTCATAAAAATACATATAATACGCAATTGCCTCAACCTTACTTCGATTCTTTCGTGAAAAGTGCCCACCGGCAAACAGTCAATATGTGTTTAGGTTATACGTATTATATTCATTAAAGAACCACAAACATTTCTTTACCGGTATCTAATCAGCGAATCTTGATACTCCGTACGTGAGTTCTGTTGGAACATAAAATACTACTCTGTTTCTATTAAACATTTTTATTTGTTTGTTTTAGCTGAAATCTCAAGACTAGCTTTACGTTTGGAGAACTGGTCAGGTGCTTCGAGTATAGAAAACAAAAATATGAAGACGGATTTACCTCCGTTACCTGAGTCCTTACTATTTGATATCACGTAAGTAACCATGTACTTTTTTTTTATTGTTCTGTACGCATTATTTTATCAGAAATGTACAAACGATGTCCGATGTAAAAACCGGAATCGGCATGGCTAGGGCGTGGATACGTTTGGCCCTCGAAAAAAAACATCTCTCGAAGCATTTAAGGACTTTACTCTCCGATCAAAATATTCTAAAATCTCTCTATAAACGAGCTGCCTTTTTACGTTGTGAAGAGGAGAAAGAACAATTTCTATACCACTTGCTCTCTTTAAACGCTGTAGATTATTTCTGCTTCACTAGCACTTACCCCATGACTGGTATTAAAAAAAAATCTAAATATTAGTTAAGTATTATACCTGAGATTATTTTTAGTGATAAATTATCGAATCGTAATCGTACCAACTAAAAAGGGAACAATAACCTCCGCCAACGTGTGGATTGTCCTTTCCGGAACTGTGTCCGAAACGAAGAAACTGCCCGTGCCTAAAAACGCCTTGAATTTCGAAGTAAAGGTAATATAAACGTAGAGATTTGCTCGTTCTAAAAACTGTGCTAACACATTTTTGTAGCACAAAAATTTAGGTGTGTTAACCACGTTAAGGATAGGCCATGATAATACCGGACTATCGGCTAAATGGATGGTCGAATATGTCCTTGTTCGTAATGAGGTTACCGGTCATATTTATAAGTACGTACAACACGACCGATCTAATCATTTTATGATACACCACTTAATAACAATACTTATGCTTTGCATAATTTGTTTTATTTCGCTTGTATTTCAAGTTGTTTGTTCTTAGTTTTAATTGTAAACTAAACCTCGCTTCTCATTATTAAAATTATAGTACACACCGCAACAAAATATGGAATCACCTTCTCCATGTAAAATAAATCGTTGCCATAGTATTTGTTTATTGCGATTTTATAATATTGTCACGCACTGTATCAAATTAATTTTGTTTTTGTTTTAATTTTGTGAACTTTAAGTGCTTTACATCGTCCCATTTCTTTCAAAAATTGGTAATTAAAAAAAACTGTTTTTTCTTTCAACATTTATGGCGTGCTGCATGTGGAATCCTCTTCCTGCTTTGGTAAACATAAATGATAGTTCTCCAATGGGTAATACTCATCAAAGATACGTTGGTAGGTTGTTAGGTGACCCATCTTGAGACAATTTACAATCTGCTAAAGGCCTAATGCTAACATTCTATTCACAGACGAGTCTAGGTATTACTTGTTCTAATCAGGTAAGCGACTACCAGTATATAAACGAGATGATGGTCTTCAGGAAAACCGCAAATTTCGGAGGTAGTCGGATTATGATCGAAGGAGGTGTATCTTTCGAAGCCAAGACGGAGTTAGTGCTTGTTCGGAGTGGCCAGATATAAGTCCAGCTATGAATCCGTGTTTAGGACCGTATTGAATGGGTACTACAAAACAGACAACTTCTACCAAGAACGCTAGAAGCAGCTGTCACTGAAGAAGGGAACCAGGTGTGTCCAGACTATATCAGGGGTCTTATTGAATCTTTGCCCCCGCGGATGGCAGCTGTAATACGGGTCACAGGAGGATATACTCATTAGTTCAAGTTTTTGTTAATTAAATATTTATTTTGGTGTTAGTTTTTCATTTGTTATATTAATCGTAGCATACACGTTGCGGTCTATGGTTTTGCCTTTGCAGTTTGTTATGTTGATGTACCTAATACTTAGTTATAGAATATACAATTTTGAAAAATAAAAAATATTGGAAAAAAATGGGTGATTCCACAATTTTGTTACAGAATGTATTAATAATGATGTCCCCGACCGCCTTTCTACGTAATACAAAATTTTATGTTAATATTATAATTATTATTGAAGTTACTTAGAAAAAGTAGACACCTTCTATAATAAAAAAATATTTCATTTCAATAATCTTGAATTTCTAGTTTTAATGGAATATCATATGTACATATTGCTTGAAGATTTCTGCATGCCGCATGTAATTATATATCATAAATAAAACATGTGACAGGATTTCTACATTCTAAAGAGTATAGTTCTTCAGCTTTCCCTGTGGAAGATGGTTAGGTCGAGGTGTTGATGATGGTTCCACTGAGAGGCTTCTTGTAGGAACATTACTACTTCAAAAAGTGGAAGGTGATGAGTCATCATACACTGGTAGTTTAGGCAAGAAAAACAATATACGAAGTCAATCACCAGGACCACCTAGGAATGAAATTAAACCGTCACAGATTCAACATATGTTAGGTATGATTTTTTTACTTGATATAATTAATAATAATCGGTATTGCACATTATTCAAGGTGATTGCGTAAATAATATCGTAAAATGGCATTATCGTCGTAGTTCAGAACGGAATACCACATTAACGGCTCTTCTTTGTGGGGATACCGGATTAGTCAAATGTTTAGAATTAGTTTTCCTGTTGGGATTTAGATCTGCAAGACTATTTGTTTTTAATCATTATCTATGGGATTATTTCGGTGAGACAAAACAACATTTTTTTTACCGCACGCATATATTATACGTCTTTTTTTAGTAAGAGTGAAAGAACAATTTGAATTTGATTTACTGGAAGAAACGTCGGGCAACCGTAGTGTAAGCATTGAAAGGAATCATCAGGAAACCGTGGCTGTGTGGCGTTGTTATTGCCATCTTGTTGACGAAATCCAATTTGCGAGTAAAGCTTTAGGGAAAGATGGAAAATTCCAACTTTTTATATGTCTAAGTGTCAGGTAATGAATTATAAATCATATGTACTTAGTATTACATTATACTGTGTTTGAACAGGGAGCATTTATTGCATAGAATGTTGTTGCCGATGGCGGCTTGTAAGGTGACGTCTGAAATGTACGAGGAAAGTTCGTTTTTACGCAGCAAGAGTCTTTTAACTTTTCTAAGACAAATATTGTTACCATTAGACGAACTCGATGTAGTTTTAGAAAACTCTGTTACTCATGGTATCTCCTCACCGTCTACTCATTAATGTCATAATCTAGTCCAGACGAATTTACTAGAGACAAGGAAAATAGGAAAGAAAGAAAAAAAACTGAATTACCGAGATGATATTACATAGTTTTCGGCAAAATATTTTTGTTGGATTATTTAAAACATTCATTATAGCACAAATTTACTTTTTTAATATTTTTGAAGATATTTTTAGTTGTTTCCAAATATGATATAAGTATTTTTATTTAAACCATGTTAAAATAAGCAAAGTATGTGTAATAGAAGCAATTTTATGAATCGACTCCAAATATATTGGAAGAAAATAACACAGGGTAAAGTTTATTAACTCATATAGGTTTAAGCCATTCAATTTTAATGCAAATGTTAATAATTGTTTAAATTTCGTTTTGTCGCACACACGCTAGTTCTTCGCTTCTTCACATAGAAGAATTTCTTTCGTTGTATTTCTTAGTGGTAAAGATACAGTTGGTGCGCATAGAAAGTGAGGATAAGAACTCTGAATGTTGAAGTTCAGTTTCTTCTACACCCTTTAGTTTTATTTCTTTCTCTGCGCTCTATTGCCGCTTCTTTTTGAGATGCTTTATGCACACTAATATCGAGGTGCTGCAGTTTATGAGTCGAATATAGGGCACTGTCAAAGTGTGCACTAAATGACAGTGACATGGTATTAGGTGTGCTATTCTAATCATAGCATATTTTCTACTGTACTGATGGTGTTGAGGTTTAGTCTATGTGAGACCGGTCGTAGTCGTTAGGTGGCCAAGGTGACTAATTGGAAACGAAACAGATGAAGTATCACTAAAATGGCATTTTTTTGAAGAAAAAAATGCGGAAACACGTCAGATTTGTCATAATTGCCGCTATTGATCAGATTCCAATTCGCAGATATTTCGCATACAGCATACTTACTTTCCACAAAAATTAAACGTGTAGGTTGGAATTTTTTGTGATAAAATTGTTGGATCTTTCTTCTTGAATGGAGAACTGTATTTGGAATTTTGAGAAAACTACATTGACTAACATTGTTGAGAACGATGAATAGTATAGTGCAGTCCATTTATTTTTTCAATAAGATGGAGCTCATCCGCATTACACACAACCTGGGCAATGAATTGAAAAGAGAAGCCTCGGCCGATTTGTCGTCTTTAGACTTCTTTTCGTGGGGCTACCTAAAAACTAAGATTTATAAACCCAATTAACTAGTCTAAACGAGGAAAGTCACTGTACAAATGCTCCAAAGTGTCAATTCGAACATTTACTGAGTTGTATTAACAATAGTGTAGTATAAAATAAATGCAAAAGGCAAAAAACTTTTATTTATTTCTATATCTTTCAATAAAAAAGAATTGAATGTTAAATAAACGTGTTTTGTCGCATTATCTTGTCTACGACTTGAATGATATCTAGCAAATATGGGGTCTTTCTAAAGGAAGTTTAATTGCCTTTCAAATTAGATATCACTCGACTCCAGTTCCGTATGATAATAAGGGAAGGGTAGCCCTCCTGCTAGAGGGCATAAAGTTAGGGGGTTAAATTTATAAGGCACATGTGTCCCACTATAGAAAAAATTTGACGTATTTCGGTGTTTCTGTGATAATCCATCCGTTTCGATTTCGATGAGCTACTCTGTATATACATATGCGGTATACGGCAACTCGATGTCCACTGCAGATTTCGCCTTGTATGTTGATTAAATAGCTTATCACATTTATTGAGAAAAATTCGAGTTCTTTTATGTAAGTGTTATTAAATTCCGCTACTTTATTCTATCACATGGTATGATATACGTCAAAATAATTTACTTCTTCATAGTAATAATTATCATTCTTAAGAAATATACATATTGCCTTTTATTCGACAATAATCAGTATTAAAGTAATACGAACAAAATTAATATAAGCAAAACATATCAAAGCGTTCGCCATAAATAAAAATGTAAGTGCACAAAATTTGCGATTTTTGTCGTATATACCTCATTTTATGTTATAGTTTTTTTTTTTCAATAAACGTTTTTGTACCCAAAAACCCCCTATTCCGTCGACTTACAGTAGAGTAGGGGGCGTAAAAAGTTGATGGATGACGTAATATTATCTTAACTTTCTGCAATAAAGATATTATTACCACATAAAATACAGAGGACTTGAATTTTAAATTTGATAAATTTAAATTTAATTTGATGTTTAAGAAATAAAATTTTTCCAAACGATTAAGTTGGTAGAATCGTACAATCTATCCATGATCTATCCGCGATGAATGGCCATGAATTTAATAATATTTTAAGGTTAGAGTAGTTAGTAAGGAAATAATTTTTTTTAGTAATAAAAGAATCACAACTACACAGTAGAATAATACTCAGCCAAAAATTGTTCTTCTAAAGCAATATTTAGAGCTATAAGTAAGAAACTTAAGTAAGATATTATATTAACTTGATCAACATAATGTTTTAACATAACCTATATTACAGATTGAAAAAGCCCTGATCAACAATGAATAACGGATTTTCACTACAACAGCTTGAACAGCTACTGAACTCAACGAAAAATGATCAAATATATTTTAAAAATTTTGATTTATCTTTGTATACGATAAGTTACTTATTAGAAACTAATAATGAGCAAACCATTATCGCATACGTTAACAAACAACTGAAATTGTCACAGGACAATGGCGATATATACACGTTATTATTAAAGCTTCTCTCCACGATTTCTACCGAGATTTTATTTGAGAATATTTTATTTTGGATGCAGCAAATTGCAGCTCACAACAAAACTTTGGCGAAAGCTCAGCGATACATTGTAATATCCAAATTAATTGAATTAGGTGCAGGTAATCATGATTTTAATAAGTTGATGTTATCAACTATATATATAATAATTGAAGAATGCTTGACTGTAGATATTGAAAATATTTATGTTGAAAGCGCATTGAATTGCTTAGTGACATGTTTAGATTATTATCCCAATAGTTGTAGCTCTAAAAAAGCCAACATCGAATCATATCTAATACAATATTTAATTTCAAAAACAGTTAATTCAAACATAATCAAAACAGCTGCATTATGTTTTCAAAAATTACAAAAAGTTGGTTCACCTGGGTTAGATTCAATTAATTATAAAAATAATTGGAAAATTGCATATGAACGATTATGCGTAACACTGGATATCTTATACGACAATTTTTTTGATGATATAGATGAATTCTATCGTTACGAAAAGTTATCGGTATCGCCATATACGTTGCAAGAATTTCCGAAGATTGTTAGCGCTACAGAAGTTCTATATTTACTAGAAAATCGATTAAGTCATACTTGTTCGTTTTTAAGAGGCATGCTCGAGAACGAATATAGCTGCGTAAAACCAGTACATCCTGAATACTTATTAGATATCGTAACTCGAGTTCTATCGCTTCATCTATGTCTTAATAAAAGCGATTCCGAAACGGCTTTCCATTTTGCTCTACTCTTAATAAAGAACCAAATCAGTATTTTGTATCTCTTGAGATCCCTCATTGGGATACTACAATTAAATATATTGCAATTTTCTGCTGCAATTTCAAAATTATTAATTGATTCTTTAACGAGAACACAAAATTGTAATTGTTTTAAACATATAAACGAATACAAAATAGTTGTGTATAAGATATTCGAGTATTGGATAGGTACTTTAAAAAACTGTTTTAGTTCTAGCGTTCACGAGAAATTATTAAGTTTAATAATAAGTGATATCTCTCCAATTACAACTAATCTTTCTTTGAATATTTCGAGCATTTCGAATAACACTTCTAAGAAGAACAAGAAGAAAGCGATCGACGCAAAAATTATTTCTAATTCAACTAAAACTTTGGCCATTGAGGAGTTAAAATATCCTTTAAAAGGTAAAGAAGTTATATGTTATCACGCCTTGTGCTTGCTAATTACATTTTTTGAGAATGTGGATGTTTCCGTTACTCAAAGTACACTTACTACTTTATATACTACATTAACACAAGCAATAGTTTCTCTGAACACCGGAAAAAAAACTTTTCCATATATTACTAATAAAATTAGATTAAAATTATTTGAACTGTTACGTGCTATGCTAGAATATTCAAATGTTCCACCTCAATCTATTTCATTAGTAATCAATTTATTAAAGACGGGCGAGAATCATGAGGACAAATCAGTGTCTATTATTTGCACTAAAAGTTTAAATATATTAGAAAAGATTTGTCAGCCGATATGCCCATCTTTAAGTTTTAGTAATAAAGATAGTACGTTATCAGGCCATAACGAAAGCTCGAACGCAGAATTCACCGTAACCGATATAGAAAATAGAACCGTAAATGAATCAATTGCAATGGTAACTGAAGACTTAAATGTATCGAACGATTCGGTTACAAACAACTTACTCGAGACAGATGCTGAAGAAGTATCAGTTTCAAATGTAGACGTTACACAAAATCTGATGCCAAATGAAAGCGTGGAAGAAAATACGGAAAACTCAGAGAAAATTGCTCAAGTCACAAGTGATAAAGTAGAGACGGTCGAGAAAATGCAGGAACCAGCATTCATATATTCGAATAAATTTGAAATGATCTCGGATGTAGAAGAGCCTGTAATAGAGCCAGCCCAGAAAAAATTAAAGATAGATATGGTAGACGGTGTTGATATTAATGCGATGTTGTCTTCGTTTGTAGATGAAGTAGCACCTGATATTGCGGATCACACAACATATGAGTAATTTTAATTAGAATTTTTATTTCTTAATTGACGATTGCGATGAATGTTTTAAAGAAATCCAATAAATAGATTTTATATACATATATAGATATTCTGAAACAGTAATCTTCCTTAACAAATGTTCTATGTAATTGATAGTATAATAGCTTTCACTTAATAAATGAATATATTTTACGTCAAATTCTGTGTTCTGTGTGATATTTGCTGAATAAATGATATTTATATATACGTTAATTTGTTTTATTTTTTGCAGCTGTTCCGTAGAATTTTTTATAAGGTACAATTATTATACAATTACTGCCGAGATACATATATTAGCTGACAGTACAGATTTAATACAATTTGTAAATTTCACTGCGCAATATTTTAAGTATTTGTCAATGCAACGTCACCACCTATGGTCCCCACATTCCGCAAAAAAAAATTATAGAAAATTAGTCGTCGCTAGAGTGTTTGTTGCCGCTTTATAACAATTGTCGCGCATTGAGTCCAATTAATTGTTTTTTTCTAATATCGTGACGTTTAGGTGCATTACATATTGTAACTTAAAAAAAAATTAATTAACGATGGTTGCTGGTTAGGTATCCGACAATCGACAATTTCGAAACGTGCGCAGATATAGAGAAAGTAGGAGATATAACAGAAGACGAGGAGAAGGCAGGAAGTGGTCGACTACGGCCATAGACGTTTTTTACGACTTGCTGCCGTAAGAATAAGGCATTTCACTGCAAGGCGGATTAAAAACAAGCTGCTTACAGTCTAAATATAAATGTTACGTTTCAGATAGTAAGAAACAGACTTAAATAACAAGCTAAGGGCCCCATGCTCAGTTACAGAACTCAGTTCATAGACTGGAATTTGCGAGAGATCATCGTGATTGGACCAATAAAGATTGAGCCAACATTATATTCACAGACCAAGGTATTGACCGTTCTCATCAGGTAGATGCCTACTATATTGTATATAGATGAGATGATCAACCCTTAACTTCAATCACTGCAACTTCAGGAAAACATCAACTTTTGGAGATGGTTCGATTATGATATGGGGAGGTATTTTTCGAGACCACGCAAGACGAAGTTGGAGCTTGTTCGTAATGGCACTATGACCGCAGATAGGTACATTAATGTACCTACTACATGTGGCTCTAAGATAAGCCTAATTAGGCTTACCTTAGAGCCACATGTAGTTTTATTTGGACGTTAATTAGGTCCTAATTTCCATTTAATTCATGATAACGCTCGTCATCACATTGACAACATTGTACTAAATTATCTAATTGAGGTTGGGATACATTTTTTGGAGTGGCCAGTTCGAAGTCCAGACATGAATCCAATAGAGCATGTCTGAGACCGTATTGGCTAGCCACTACAAAATTCCACCAAGATCTCTAGAAGAGCTAGAAGCAGCGGTCACTGTAAAGTGGAACCAGGTGAGTCCAGACTACATCATATTTATATTATCAAGTCTACCCAGGCGGAAGGCAATCGTAATACGGCCCCGAGGAGGAAATACTCATTATAAGTTCAAGTTCTCGATTAAATTCTTTGTTTGGGTGTTAGATTTTTATTTGTTATATTTATTTGCGGTCTGTGGTTTTTCCTTTTGCAGTTTGTTTTATTGGTGTAATACTTAGTTATAGAACATACAATTTTGATAATAATGGTTGGTTCCATAATTACGAGACAGCTGAAGTATGAGAAAGTGACGGTATTTTAGCTATATAGATCACTTGTGGACATACAATGTCAGTATTTGACGTAAAAACCACGTCATTTACAGCGATGTATGTAATGTCCATTACACAAGTGCTTCACTGTGTGCATGTATCACCCATAATGTCAATTGATCATTAGACGTCAATATGACGGAATGGTACTACTTGATGCAGTTTTAATGATGTAATCATGCTTTTTACCGTAAAGTACACTCCAACAATTTTTTGGAATAACAGACTAAAAAAGAAATTGTTTCCAGACAAAATTTGTATAACAAATAACATTATTACTGTTACTAAATTTTCTCTCTAAGGTTATTTTTGTAGTTAACAAGAAACTAGAGTAGACAAAAGCGACACTATTTTTTACATTGTGAATTCATATACAGCATCCCTGCATAATCATCTGAACACATTAAAGTTGAATGTTTAAAAATTTATATAACTGTAGTCAAATGCAGAGACAAATAAAACAAAAAAATGTATAATGAATTCCTTATAATTACAATAATAAATGTAACATTATAAGTTATTTACAACTTCAATTTTGTTCTGCGCCAATGACGTCTTTTAGCATTGTATCTGGAATTAAAAAAATGTTAGTGTAAAGATAAATTCAAGCATAAAACAATTCAAAGCATCATTTCTCGAAGGAATTAATAAAAATGAAATTGCTTCATACAATAACTATAATGTCAAGAATTTCTGGTAAACTTCTGTTTTAACAATTAATAAATGAGTTATGAATTAAATGAAATATATTTTACTGAATTTGTAGACAAATTTTGTTGAAATTTACTTACCTAATTGTATTTCCAGTTCTCATTCGCACCCATTGTGGAATAGGTCTATTTTGCTTTAGCTTCTTTGCTAATTTCCGTTTAATTATAAAGGTCTTGTGAGCCGACTAAAAAAAAATATTATTATTAATAAATCACAGATTTATTATAAATGTTGAAAAAAGATATAAGAACACTGGATGTTCGAAAATAATTAAGAAAATTGATGATATTTACCATCGCGACTTTATCTGTCAAAACCTTCCAAGGAAAAGAAAATAAACGCGTTGGTAACGTTTCACGCAAATTCTTACCATATGAAGAAAACAAAAATAACTAAAATATTCTTATTTGGTAAGAATATAAAAAAGAAAATATATATTAATAGTAAAATTTCGATAAAATCATAATTTTAAATAAATCGGAGAATTAGAAGAATTACATTTATCTAAAATTTCAAAACGCTTTACATGATTACTGAGCTTGACAGCTCTACGCCACTGATGTAGCAAAATGCGTATTATCGTGCAAATTAGCCTAATCTGTTGCAATACTATTTTTTTAATCAGATTTATATTAGTTTATCGTTATGATTATTCTGCAAATTTTCAACTTAACTTTTGAACCTTATTCAAAATATAAATTAGATGACAACTTGTCAAAATTGTAATCCTATTTTGCAGAAGTAAGATGGCTCTGTTTCAACCGGCAACCGCCACACAGTGAAAAAACTTGGTGGAAACGAACGAAATTCTAAATTCAAGCACATTGAATCTATCATATGTTGTGAATAAAAAGCGCATTGGAACGTGGGTTAGTAAGAAAAATGACGACTGCTAGTTAAAAGAGGCGTAATATATAAATCATTGTCATTTATAGCATTGTCAAACCATGCTGGAACTAACTTCTGTTACGTTTCTATTGTAGTGGCTGTGGACGGCTTAAACTCGTTGAAATGGCAGGACCTAACGTAGCGGCTCTAGCAGCTGATTTAGCAAGGGCTGTGGAACTAACAATGAGTGCGAGTGCGTCGCAGACCGACCGGCACAAAGCCTACACAGCCTGTGAAAGTTTCAAAGAAACCTCACCATTGTGTGCGGAGGCTGGACTCTATCTGGCAGCAGGTACTCAACATTCCCTAGTTGCGAGGCATTTTGGTTTACAATTAATGGAACATACCGTAAAATACCGTTGGACACAGATCTCTCAGCAAGAGAAAATCTTTATTAAGGTAAGCTTTAATTAAACAAGTTTGAATAGTGTTAGCACAATGTCTTGTTGGCAAATAGGAGAATGCAATGAAATTATTATCAGCTGGTGGAATAGGTGATGAACCTCATATGAAAGATGCACTTAGTCGTGTAGTGGTTGAAATGGTGAAGCGAGAATGGCCCCAACAGTGGCCAGGACTTTTAGCAGAATTGTCGGATGCCTGTGCGTATGGAGAGATCCAGACTGAACTAGTTTTGTTGGTATTTCTTCGATTAGTTGAAGACGTTGCTTTATTGCAGGTATTGTTTAATTTATTAGCAAATGTATTTTCGAGTGTCTCACAATTAGTGTTAGTTTGTGCATAACAAACTAAAATAAGTACAAAACCTAAAAAAATACAAAAACTACTACCTTGAATGTCTTACTATTAATGTAAGGGGACTCTAAACAAAACCATTGATATTATCTCAATTTTTGTTTATTAGACACTCGAATCGAATCAACGACGGAAGGATATTTATCAAGCGCTGACCACAAACATGGCTGTAATTTTTGCATTTTTTTTAAAACTTATCGAATTACACGTAACCGAATTTCGAAGCTGTTGCGAACGAAACGATACAGTAAAGGCGAACGCTCATGGACGAGTGGTGCAAGTTGTATTATTAACGTTGACAGGTTTTGTCGAATGGGTTTCCGTAACCCATGTGATGACGCAGAATGGACGATTATTACAGATATTATGTTTATTGTTGAATGACGATACTGCTTTCAGAGGTGCGGCTGCAGAGTGTTTATTACAGGTTTGTTTTATTTTAAGTATGTACATGTGATGTCATAATTTTTATGGTTTGTATCAGATTGTAAATCGGAAAGGCAAGCTTGAAGAAAGAAAACCGCTACTAATTTTATTTAACGACGATCCTATGCAATGTATAGCAGCAGCCTCGAAATTAATGGCGAATAATCTTGATGACCAACATTATTTGTTCAAAAAAAAATTGATTCAAGTGTTAGCTGGTTTAGGAGCTCAACTTTGTTCACTTTGGGGCAAAGATACCATAGGGCGACCGCCAAACTTCTCAATATTCCTAGACGCCGTAGTGGCATTTTCCAGTCATTCGAGTTTGACTTTAGCGCATTTAGCTAATCCGATATGGAATAGCATGATGAAACATGATCAAATCTCCAGAGATCCAATGTTTTTATCCTACATATCAGAGTGGGTGCAATGTACGGCACCCAAAATCATCAAACTAAATTATTCGTACGCGAAAACAACAACCGACGCAACAAATCCAGCTTCGTATTACAAATTGGATTTTGATAGTGAGGAAGAATACTCGCTGTATTTTTATAGGTGTCGATCAGATTTTCTGGATACATTCAGGTAAATACCAGAACACTATTAGTAATATGAATACTAATAAATGTTTGCAGGCAAGCTACAGTTATATCGCCTTTAGTAACATTTTCTTATGTGGAACAATGGTTGGTAAAATGCTTACAAGTTCCAAATACGACTTTTGGATTAGCAGTTAACGATCCATTCCATCAAGAGTGGGAAGCGCTAGCTACTTGCTTAGAAAGTGTTTTAAGCAGAGTTCTACAAGCTCAAGAGCGCCCATCGATACCTGCCGGCCTAAGACTGTTGCAACTATGTTTGGGGTATCAACCGGCGGATCCGTTGATTCTTTCGACGTTGCTAACGTGCATTTCAGCTCTTTTCGTGTTCTTAAGCATGTCGTCTGGTCAGATGGCTCCATCAGGTAAAATTCTCCCCTAGAGTTCAGCACATAGAAACAATTGTACCAATTATATTTATTCCTCCTTTTTACAGCCAGTTCTGTCGCGATGTCAGGTGCAGCTCTATTACCGCAGGTTCTAGAAAAAATATTCTCCGCTTTAGTGTACACAGCCCCAGGCCAAACAAGAGACACCCGATCCAGAGCTGTTAAAAACGTACGCCGACATGCTGCTTCGTTAATGGTTAAAATCGGTAACAAATATCCACTATTACTTCTCCCAATGTTCGATCAAATACGTCTAACGGTGGACAACCTTTCGCGTCACGATGGTCCAGCTCAGCTCAGCACATTGGAGAAGGTCACCTTACAAGAAGCTCTCCTCTTAATCTCGAACCATTTCTGCGATTATGACCGTCAAAGTTCGTTCGTCGGCGAAGTGATGAGAGACGCAAACGCGCAGTGGTTATCAGTGGCTAACGCGGGCGCATTTAAAGGTGCAATAGAATTTATGACTTTCGTAGGACTCAATAAATCCCCGAACTCTAACAGCGAAAATGAAAACATTTCCGGTGCCAATCGTAGTAACCTCGTCTACTGTGTTAACTTACTATTGGGTGCCGTAAAACGTTGCGCTTGGCCGGATGACCCGGAACGCGCTACGCGTGGTGGTTTTGTAGTAGCTCTTACGGAGTCAGGGAATCCTGTATGTCGAAATCCGGCTGCTCCGCACGTGGTACCACTCTTACCTCATATCTTATCGTTGATTAGAATATTTAACGAACTGTTTACGTCCGAGGCACAAGTCGTACTCCATGAAAGTTATAAAGGCTGTTTAAACATGCTGGAAGTGGAGAAAGCGAATCTGTTAGGTTTAGTCGGACAAGCTGCGGATTCTTCAGACACTAATTCCACTCAAGTTCCTATGGAGAGAATGCAACGTTTTCTAACCGGCATACACGAAAGTTGTTATCACATGATGGGTGCTGTCGGACCATCGTTGGGTAGAGATCTGTATAGTTTACCTGATCTAGGTCCGGCTATCGTTAATAGTATATTGGCGTGTTTACAAGTGAGTATTTAATTATTCCAATGATTGAGTTGAGAATTTAATTATCACTTGCAGTTTATTCCTGATTACCGACTGAGACCTATAATCAGGGTATTTTTAAAGCCGTTTATCTATTCATGCCCCCAACCATTTTATGAAGCGGTCCTATTACCAATAATTGCTCATATAGGTCCTATTAGTAAGTAATAATCAAATTAGATTGTAATACTGTGATTTTATTTTTCTTCCTATTATAGTGGTAACTAAACTAAATACCAAATGGCAACAGGTTAACGAATTAAGAAGTAGAGAATCACAAGACGATAATGCTGATGCTCAAGAAGTATTGGAAGATATACTAACAAGAGCTTTAACAAGGGAATATCTAGATGTACTCAAAGTAGCGTTAGTGGGAGGTAGTTTAACCCCGGAAGCAGCTCAAGATACGATGGAAACTGAAGAATTAAGCATGGACGGCCCCCCACCGCCAACTAGAAACAATATGACCGCTGAAGTGATATCAGAACTTGGGATAATTCTTTTGCGATCGGAGAAAACATGCCAGTCTTTGGTATTAGCGGTTTTAGGAGCTTTATCGTGGATTGACAGTAACGGTTCGTTGAAAGCTACCTATTTAACTGGACCGATAATTCGACAACTCGTCGCTGATAATTCCTTAAATGGAGAAATGGCAGCACACATTATGGCCGCAGTTTTGAATGCGTTAACATTGCACGGGCAACACGAAGCCAATCAAGGCTCATTATTAACGTTAGGTGCTCAGATGTACGAAATGTTAAGACCCACATTTCCTGAAGTTTTGGCTGTTATGCAACAAATCCCTGCCGTAAATCCAGTAGATCTTCAAAAATTAGATGAACGTATCTCGGGAAGTACAAGTAAAGGGAATAAAGTTGAGAAAGTGAAGAAAGACCTCTTTAAGAAAATCACTGGAACGGTAAAATCTGATTAAAAAGGTGAAGTATAAAGAGATATTGCAACTGTTTATTTTGTTATAGTTACTTGGTAAAAGTGTTGGACAGCTATTTAAGAAGGAAGTAAAGATCCACGAACTACCCAGGATAGTATTGACAAAGAAAGTGGACACAAAAGAACATGTGCCAGACCTACGAAATATTTTTAATGCATGATCGTTCTCTATTGTGTAGAAAATTAATTTATTTTATGATTAATTGAACTTTATTGTACAACATTCCATTGTTGTTCAATGTGTCTGTGACTGGTTTTGAAATTTGAAATAATAACTATACTGTACATACTGTTAGATCTTTTTTTTTGTTTTATTGGAAAAGAATTATTTAATACTAAATAAAGAATCTGCTTTTTTGTATTGTGTTTCTTTCCAAACACAGCATTAAGTAAAAAAATCATGATTAACTTTATTTAAAAACTTGAATCTAGACATTACTTTGTTACAACTTTCCAGAAATGTAGCTTGTCTCCTTCACTAACACAAATCATTGGAATTCGCAGATGCCATGTTAAATTACTTGGCAAGGTCAATTTGACGCTTAGCCGTTCACGTTGAGTTTGTACATGCACAACTTTCATTGAATTTTCTAATTTATTTAGTATTGCAATTAATTCTGTTCCAGGACTAAATTTTACTTCTCCTCCACCTTCAGTGTACATTAATTTATTCTGTATTGGCCGACTACAAATAAATCGATTAAAAACCACAGTTTCTATATAATTGTAGAAAATACCTGCAGCGAGTCATATCCCACAAAAGTAGCTCTCCCATTTGTAATGATGCTACTAATTGTGAATCAAAAGGCGCCCAATGTGCTGAAGCTAATGGTTTACCATAATCAAAGGAAAGTATCGGTTTTTGCTTGGTTACGTTATAAAACCGAATAATACCAACCTTCTCAGCAATTAACAACTTCGAACTGTCATCCTTATGCCAACAAGTAGACATCCCTGGTGATGTCAAATTAAATACCGCTAATTGTTTATTATCTCCAACAGTCCAAATTCTAGCAGTATGATCATCACTTACTGATACAATATAAATATTTTCAGGGTCATAATTTAAATCATTGATATAACTAGTATGTCCTACTAACTCCTTAAATTACCAAAATTAGAATTAAATTTTAACCTTAACACATTCTTACTTGACATGTATTATCATCAGATAGATTTCCTTTGAAAATTCGTAATTTAAAATCAACCCCCGCTGTACAAAATTGGATATTAACTGGTACAATATTTAGAGCAGTTTCAGCTGATAAAAACGTATTTGTGCATATTACATTATGTTGAAATTCAGCTATAACATCAAACTTTAATTTATCCTATAAATTAAATTTTATTTAATGTACATATTCGTATTTATCTAAAAATTCGTACGAACCTGATGATCTAATTGAAGTACGAGTATTTTATTGGAAAATACTATTAGCATAATATCTTGAGACCATTCGTAGGGAGAATAATGTACAGCTAAGATTTCTCCATGTTCTGCTAAATTCATTGAATAATATGGATGATGTAGTGATTCTCCCAAAGTATCGATACTGGTTCTATTGAGTGAAATATCCATTATGATAAATGAAAACTTTTAACGCCACAAAAATACGTATATTAAAGTTGTGTGAGGTTATGTTGTAATAAGAAGCGTTACTTCAACCTTAAAATATTTAAAATTGTCAAAATAAGGCGATTTTAGCGCCACACAGTGAGATAAATTTTAAACTACTAATTATAGTGCATTTTTTCTTTGATCTGGGTGCCTATTCTTGAAAGTGAGAGAAGTGACTTGATCGTGCGAGAGAAACGGTGATCACATCCTACGGTCAATTCTCCTACTGCTGCTAACCCGTATTCTTGAAACTAGGCGATAACGCAGTCCGATACTATTCCTACACGCTCCGTATTATCGGTGTTGCCATATATATTTTGTGTCAGTTCTAAAAACGTTTGCTTAATTTAAAATATCCCGCCTCAAATTATAGGTATTAAGCATTATTAATAGTAGTTATATTTTATAATTTCTAGTTATTTGTCGCAGGTACAATCTAAATACATTTAATAAACGTATTTAATTCATTCATTATTTTCCCATTTAAGATGTTTCTATTATTTCATTGTAACACACAATATTTCTCTGATTATCTACATTTTCGTCAAACACTAATTACAGAATTTCAATATAGTTGTGATACTGATAATTGAAAAATACACAGGCTTCACATTAAACAACATTTAATCTGATGAAATCCGAAAATGTATAACAATCTTCAGTAGAACAGTTACAATGTATTAATTATAGATTTATTTACAATAATTTACTTATTGCTTCTATAGCAACTTGCTAAAACTGTTGATAATATGTTTCAAATACATGGTTTATTCACACGCTAATTACAATTAAATGAAAGGAAAGTGAAATAACATAATACATTAATGAAGTTAAAAAAGAATGAGGTTAATTGCTGTGTAAAAGAAATGTACCTACTCGCATTTTACAAGGTTGTAACAAATGATCATTGTTTAACAATTGAAATGAACAATGAAAATTTTGTTCAGTTTTATAACAATATCATTTATGTTTAATTTCCTATTTCTAAAGATACTCACTTTTGTTTATATGTTTCTTCATTTATGTTACATTACTTACAATAGTTTAACTTCAAATAATTTTATTTCAATTTGTGTTCTTGGTACTTAGTATTTACCCACGTATATAACAATAACATTAATTAGGTTGTACCTTCATTTTCCGATGACCGATAATATAAAGAAATAAAAAGACCATATGAAAATCAAACATGCGAAATAGTAAATTTAAAATGAATGTCTTAAAACCAACGTACACAAACTTCTATCTCTTATCATCGCTCACTTCGCACGCATTAATTCCATCAACTTTCTTCGCTTCTCCTACTCTCGACCAAGAGAAGTAAATTCTCTCAATTTTCAGTAGATGTGAAGGCGCATGAATTTCAAGAATACGGCTTTTTAAAAATTGAGAGAACCACGCCCACTGTTCTCACAAAAATCGTGCGAAGTGAGTGTTCTCTCGACACAAGAATAGGGCCCCTGTCGACGAAGCGGTAAACATAGGACGGTTGACGCATATGATCGTATTTATTCGGAGAAATTCCGAATATATACTAGCGCCATAACTCAAAATTTTTAATTTTGCTAAATGTGCTGGATTTTAAAATGAATCTTATACCGCATTTTTTTATCGTATTACCGTTGCATTTACATAAAAAGTATGCACCATAAATTAGAAATATACAAAACAAATAACGTAACTAAAAAGGCAATGTCAAATACATATCTAATTTCAATTGCATAAACATACATTGTTGTACTAGACAAGTTTCTCGTTTAACTTTTTTGTTATTCATTTCTTTCGAATATAGAATAAAATTATTAATAATTCTATATGTGGTGTTAAAAGAATAGCAGAATATTTTTCATCTTGTACAATTAATTTAATGTTTGAAATACACGAATATTCCCGAGAATCTAAAAACATTTTTGGAACATCCTTAAAAAAAAATTCAAAACGATAGTTTTATTTGATCAATATAATTTGTATTTGTTCATATTAGAAAATTTTTCATCTTGTCGTTTGGTATTAATCTCATGCTTTTTACTAGCATGACTTATTAATTCATCATGTGATCTAAATATAACATCACATTAAAGGGCATATTATTGTATTTTTACTTTTAAGTATTTTAACATTGGGTTTTAATTTATGTATGTTTCTTAATTGTGGATAAAGATTTTTCTGTTCAGAAAATGGTTTCTTGCAATATACATACACATGTAATGCCCATATTTTCTTTTTAAATATTAAATATTTTGTTTTGTTTTATTCGTGCCATTCAAGTGCAATGATGTTGGATGCATTTGCGCATTAACAGAAATAACCTCTCCACGACATTTCGACGGACATCTACGATAATATATGATTTATATGATCATACCCGACAGCCGTCTTGTATTTACCGCTTCGTCCTGTTCGTGGTTCGTTTGCGTTGCTGGAAGTGCTCAATATCACTTTTGTCAATATCGGTATGTTCGTTAGGAATTTAGCTGCTAACAGGTGCTTTCGACACTCGTTCGTTTGCAGTCAGCAAATTGCTATATGTCAGAAGTAGCAAGCTATACTTGCTTACGCTTCAAGTGTGTAGCAGATTTATCCGCTGAAAGTGATCTATTTGCTGTTTCTAAATCTGCTACCCTTGCTATTTTTGACAAAACTTACCAAAGTTAGCAATTCAAACGAACAGGCCTATACATAGTGAAATGTGGTGAATTGAGTGAAATGTTATTTGTTATTTTAGCACTCGACTCGGGTTATTTCCAATCCTTTGGAAAGTCTAATGTCTGGGCAGGAATTCTTGGAGATCATATCTTAAGTCTCTTTTTAATTAATAGCAATTTAAATGGCAATAATTATTTAGCACTGCTTCAGAGTAATATTGCGACAACTTTGACAAACTTAACCTGATCCAGCAAATCCAGCAAAGTTCCAGTGGTTTCAGCAAGATGGAGCATCTCACCGTTACCACGGGGTGCGATCTTTATAGGGACTATTTGAAATCGAATGTAGGTTAGTTTCCGATGAAATACTAGATGGCAGCACAAGGGCGTAGTTGGAAAAGTAATTTTCGGATTTACCTGTAGTTCCTGTGTTTATAGTTTCTGAAAGTGAACATGTGTTTTACAACCTTCTTTTAGCAAAGTTTGTCGAAAGTGCGAGTGTGTTTATAGCGATTTGTTTGTGATCTTTATTGAATCTACCGGATTTTCATTAGATTCTTTTTTGTTTGGGTTTATATTACTTTTCTTTTAATTCGATTTAGTTTAGTGTACATTTAGAAATAAAATAGTAAGCAAAGTAATATCTTGCATTTTTTTTTCGTCAGTGAATTTGTTATTATCTCAATGTAATACGTTATTGTAATAAAATAAAAGCATATATATTGTTTGGTAATTATTGTCAACCTTTATGCATACTTTCTTGCATAAAGGCATTTAACTTCGATTATTTACTTTAAAAATAAATAAAACCTTGCTGGTCAGTGACACGTTTAGTTTCCGAGGAAATACCAGAGGACTCTTTCAGGCTCGTTTTTCTAACATTGAGTTGCCATTCTACGTTACTTTATCTATGACCGTTACCAAAGCAATGGCTGAGTATCTCAACCGAATATTACCAAATCGGTGGATATTAGGGAGGCAGGATTGAAGGAATGGCGGGCGATTCTCTGATTTGGCGCAATTAGACTTCTTTTTATGGGCATATATCAAAAATATTGTAGGTATACAAAACTTAAATTTGTGATTAAATTGGTCACACCTTAGTTGTTGAGTATTGTAGTAAACAAATTGTGAGCATGTTGAACGGAATTTCTGTAATCAAATAATTTTCTTGTTTTAGTATCAATGTTTGTAAAATTGAAAAGACTTATAGGTACTTCCAAAACAGTTCAAGAGAGGTATAGGATTAGATTAGGGTTGGAGTGGTCATACGCACCTCTTTCACCGCAACCTTTTCAGATCGATTGTGATCCCTCTTAATCTTTAGAAGACGCTCTAACTTTGCCTTTCTTATTAAGCTTATCGTCTTTGAGAGTGGCTCCTTAATGTAGCTACCTATATATGCGCTGCGGGGTTTTCTAACCATGTTCTCATCGTCAGCATATGAACTGGGATTTCTTCGCATCCTTTTCCTTGAAGAATCTGCAGGTAGCATCCTCTACTAATAGGCCTATGTTGTGCATACGCCTCTGTAGTCAGAAGACCTACTATCATTTTCACTTCCTGTCTTTAGTCAGCCAGTGTCTAGCACAGTCAGGCCTCTGTTCCTTTAGGAACTCTCCCTAGTGATCTTTGCCGCCATTCGCCTCGTTAATGGATTTTTCAATTTGCGATTTGGTGGTATCGAAGGAAGGGCCAGTCCCAACGAATGGCTTTCTCAAACCTTGTCTGGCCAGATCGTTTTGCTGCCTCATATTCCTTCGCCCTTGTGACTGGGAACTCGGGCCAATGTTAATTTCCTTTGGAAACCCGCGTCATTTAAGGCGCTTACGCAGTCCCAAATACTGAACTAATCGCTTTAAGTATAACTTGGCTGTCCGAGAAAAGAGCGATGCGTTTGCGTACTTTGGTCTATCTTTCTACTTTTCTAACATATTATCCAGATAGTTTTTCCACTTTTTTAGGTCAATTATAACACTGCAATTCGAACAAAGATCAAATTTATTCGAAAACCAGGCTATTAATTTAGCACCTCCTGATTTTAGGAAAGAGAATTTAAGCAAAGTTAGATCAATTTTGGACAAAAATAGTTATCCAAAAGAATTTTACGAGAAATTAATAAAAAAACGAATACATAAAATATACAACACAGGCACTAAACAAAATAGGAAAATATATCACAAAAATTCCATACATTAACGACTTAAGTGGCAAAATTAAATACGAATTTAGGAAATCAGATATAAACATTACATTTACACCATACAATAACAGACAGTTATTTACAAATTTAAAAACTAAGATTAAAAAAGATAATCAAAGTAATGTCGTATATAAATTAGAATGCAAAGACTGTAATAAATGTTACGTAAGGCAAACTAGACAGTATTTAAAAAAACGACTGTACAATCATCAATACACTGTAACCCATAACATAACCGCGGAAACTGCTTTGTCTAAGCATTCTAAAGAATTACGACATAACTTTGTTTTTGAAAATGTTAGTGTTTTAAAAAAATATACATTAAAAAGAAAATAACGCGGTCAATTTTAGAACAGATATAGAAAATTTATGTATTATTTATAATAATTCAATCACCTAATCACGCCTGAATTTTATAAAATTAAGCTCTTGACTAGGTTCTTTTGCCATGTTTTTCCCTAGTCCTTGAACAGAATTGTTAGAGCTTTACAAAAAAATACATTGATATAAGGAGCATTATTGTTATGATTATAAATTTACATTTCAAAATATCTTAAATTGTCCACTACACTGTAAACAATCCTATATAGGTATCACTGAATTTCTTTTCTGTAGATAATTTTTTGATAGAAATGGCTAGTTATTTATTTATAATTTGACGCGAAATAAATGTCAATTTTATTCCACTGACGAAGTTGTAACGAAAACCAGATTATGTATATATAATGTAAAGATTTTGGAATAAATTTGATCTTTGTTCGAATTGCAGTGTTATAATTGACCTAAAAGAGTGGAAAAACTATCTGGATAATAAGATAAGTTAAGAAAGGTCATAAATATACATTTCTAACACAGTGATGAATTGTTGCTATCAGCTTGGAACACTGTCGTGTCCTTACTGAAACTTATCGGAGAGACCTTTTTAGGCTTTCTTCCATATATGCCACCCTCTACGGCGTATTCCGTTTGGGAGCTGTTTTTATACCAGTTCGGGTCCGCTTTTATTAGAGGACCTTTCTCCCAGTCCTTCTTATAGGTATAGGACATTGTATGGTATATTAAGTATGTCTAAAATTTCCTAAAGAATCAAAAAACGGAATAAGATACAAGATTGCATTTAAATTAGCTCCGTCTTGGAACAACTTTAAATTATATATATTTCTTGAGGTCATCTTTTTATATCTACATTTATAAAATTTATTAGTATTGATTAACAATTTGGTAGCTCTGTACCTGTCAACAGACAAATTAATTTAATAGAAAACATAAGCTTGTCGCCAACTTACGTACATATAGATACATCAACGTGTTTCCTTCAATTTAAAGCAGTTTTTTAGTGCTTCAAATTCAATACATTTTTATAGAAATTTAAGTTTTATTCCAAGTAATACGACACATCTGGTACATACTTATGTTAAAATGCCAGAACAAAAAATAGCATAGTTTTTCCTGTTATTTTTAAGGCATGCCTAAATTTATTTAAATTCTTTATAGCAAGTGAAACCTGTGTATTGATTGTGTCAATATTGCACGTAAGCATACTATTTATCGTGTAATACCGTAAATTTTTATGGGGAACCGACCAATTAAACCACACTAGGCTTGTTTATCTTATAGAGTTCCTGACTAGCAAATATAATTTTAGTTTATTTCCAAGTCTTGTGATCGCTTCGTTCTTTCATTTGTGAACAAAAAATAGTGTCATTAAATATATAAAAGTAAAATTTGAATAGTTTATCATATACTGGAATATTGCAGGTATTTAGAAAATAAGTAGGAACATTTTGTTACATTTAGTGATTAGATAACATTAAGATAAAATTATCACGTATAGGTGTGTTGTATAACTTTTTTAGTTACAGCATTAAACAAGATTTAAACAATTTTATTCTATTTTCTTCAGATTTTGAGAATTAAATATTAACAAAAAGCATGACTAAAGAGGTATTGTAGAATTTTCAAATATTATTATGTGTATGTTGTATATATTGCTTGAATTTTAAGGTTGAACAAGCAAACATTCTCAAAACAGTGCCGAATGATAGCAGATTCCCTAATCAGAACCAATCGCGATATTGTTTCATCATGTTCGCCGATTACCAAAAATGTCTGAAAATACATAACGAAGAGCACCCGGATTGCAAATACTTTAAAAACGTATACAAAACTATTTGCCCTAATTTTTGGATCGAAAAATGGGAAGGACAAGTGGAGGACGGTACTTTCCCATATCCATTATCAAGAGGTGCTAAATAAGTTCTATATTTAATATTAAATTCTGTAGTTTCAATTAAGTTAAATAAAATATATTAGCACTAATATCTATTTCTTTACATTAGTGAGATTTAAATCATTCTAACACATTAGTTGTTATTATTAAAGAAAATAAGATTTTTTTGATAATAATTGTGTGCTTCAATCATTTATTTTCGTTTTGTAACACTTTTAAAAGTTGTTTCAACTCATTTGGCGCCATAAATAAATAAGTCTGCAAAACTGCTTTGAATTTGCGTTTATTAAAAGTTTCCTTCTGCGCACTTTTTGATTGTATTTATATAATTTGAATACTGTAATGGCCAAGGGTTGAAATAGGGCAAATTTTGATTTATTTTTGTAATTGGCCAGTGTATTATCCAGCAAATCAACTCTACCCATATTCCTATTTGTTCCTGTTGTACTCACGAATCATAAGGCCTGTTCGTTCGACTTGCACAAACTGCCATAAGCGTTCCTGATGTAAATCTGCTACACGTGCTAGTGAAACATAGCCAGCTACCAGTTACCTACTCAATGCAAACGAACAGGACTATAATGTTTTGGTGATGACGTTTGATGGTGGAACGGACAATTTCTTTTTGGGTTTTCTGTTATACCTGCAGGTATAACAGAAAACTGACGCTTCAATGGGTTTTGATTTTGTTCTGTAGGTATTAGAATTTGTTAGAATTTGCACCACCATACGGTATTGAATAGATAGCCGTCGCTACTGCACATGCACTATATTTTGAATCCAAAACGTACTGGTTTGCCTTTCATATACATTTTTGCAGAATATCTACCAAAATAGAGGCTACCATTTGTTCATCGATTGATACATATTATATCATCAAAATCATGCTGCTGTTATCACGACCATATTTGATAATGTAATCCACAAATACATGCAAAACGGTATTATCCATAAACAAGAAAACATTTCACTTGGAGCTTTGTCGCGTAACAAATAGCAGGTGTATAAAATTCACGTCACTATTTTTTGAAGATGAAGATGTAGGTACTTACATTACGCAACATTACGTGTCTGTACATTGGAAACGAGATGTCTATTAGGGTCTTGGTCTATGGTATGGTCATAAAGTAGGTGTCTTTTTTCATACATCTGGCCAAAGATTTGTATAAAGATGCTTTCTTTGATTAGTGTGACAGGTGCAGGTGCTTGAAATAGACTTCTAAGAAATATTTATTGAACCCTTAAATAGGACATACTTTAAACTAGAATATTCCAAAACATGATATTAAGACTGTTCGATCTGAATTCTTTTTAATGGGATACACCGGTCAAGGTTAAATTAAGGTTTATAGCCCATAATGTTGGCGGTTTGCTAATCTCTTCTGCAATAAAATAAAAATGTTCATAAAATGTTTATTTTTCAGTGTAAAAAAAAAAACTTCCATGGCCAATTCTTTTACGATGCATTAACCGTGTTTGACTCAGTTTGACTTTTCCGACTTTTCAATCTTAATTGTCATTATGAGTGAAGAGGTATTTTAGAATTGAAAAAAAATATTTATACATGGTATTTGATTGTATCTTTTTAGGACGAATCACAATCTCAAGAAGAAGAGCCTTTAAGAGGAACAATTCCAATTGATCCGAGGTTTCCAAATGCGAATCAAACGCGGTATTGTTATGTTATGTTCGCCGATTACCACAGATGCATTCGCTTATTCAATAATGAACACCCAGATTGTAAATATTTCGAAAGAGCTTACAAAGCTGTATGTCCAAATTTTTGGATAGAGAAATGGGAAGGGCAAATAAGTGATGGCGTTTTCCCCTATCCTTTACCGAAATCTAAGAAATAAAATGTTTTAAAATTAAATGTTGACATTTCAATTTAAGTTTAATAAAATATTTAAGTTATAGTTTGAGATGTTGTGCATATTTTCTACGTTTTTTCATCGTTTTACTTATTTATATAAAATAAATATAAAATCAAATTATACCGTTAAAATAGATGGCGTTGAGTAGATGAAGAATTAGTAGTTTTCTATCACTACGTGTGGTGATTTTTGACAGTTACGATCATGTTACGATTTTAGATATTTTCAGATTTCATATGTTCATATCTTTTATCAGTGAATGAATGAAATGAACAATATATTGCGACTACTCATCATTTCTAATAATAATCTGTGAATCAGGTTTCTTTAAAAAATATAATTATAGGTATATTGTGCAATCCTTTTCGAAAGTAAATTGGCGTTTAAAATGGAACGAAATTGTTCCGAAGAACACGAGGAAGGTGAAATAATCGACGATTTCGAAGACATATCTGATTATTCCATGCATTCGACTTCGTACTCTGGTAAGTCTGTATCAAATCAAGACTTATTACAAGGTGTTTCTTTGAGCAGCATCAGTGACAACGAGGCCGATTCAGTAGTTTATGAAACATATTCATCACGACATAAAAATGGGAAACGTAGAAGGAGATCACTACATGGACGTAGACGAAAGAGATATAAACCTATCGAATATTACAACAGACAGCATAGGTTTCATCGGTACACTCATTCTTCCCATGATAGTGATAGTAGCGATGCTGAAATGGATATTACAATGCAAAAGCAGTTGAAGGAAGCTATTCGGATAGAACCTTCACATATACAGACAAACTCATTGCGTACGAGGTTAAAAGCAATGTTGCATCCTGAAAATGTGCAGGAAAAAAGTGATGATGAGGATGCAGAAGCATTGAGAGCTTTAGCTTTATTATCCAATGTCAAAGCTGAAGCAAAAGATATTCCAAAAAATGAGGCAGAAAGTGTGGATGAGAAAGATGATGAATTAATAGAGTTACGACTTGCTGCTTTAAAATCTGCTGTATTGAAGAAGGCTCCTGAGATTCGTAAACGGAAACGAAAGCAACAGCCCAATCAGAATGAAAAGGTATATGAAGTAAATAAGGAGAACAATGCTAATCAAGAAAACAATAATATAGTTGTGAAAGAGGATAATGACAATATTCGAAATGTTGAGTTGGTGGAGGGTAAAGCTGAAAAAAATGAAATTGATTCGTCAAGAAGTATATCTGTGGATGAGGATATTGATATTATGCGTGCAAAACTTTTAGCTTCAATGGCAAAGAAAATTTCTTCTGATTTGCCAATACAAAATACTATCTCCATAGTGTCAAAAGAGAATAATGTAAAACCTATTGTGATAGAAAAGAACAATTTTTCAAAGCACCAATTGACTGTTAAGCCATTGATTATTAATTTGAATGATTCCGATTCAGATACTGACGTTACAACGGTAAGGGATCCACCTAACACGGATGAAAAAGAACTTAATTTAGTAAACAGTGTTAGTGCATTTTTAAAGAAACAGAGAGCTGCTGTCGAAGCTAAAACTGTAGCTCAAACTGATAGAAAAATTGCTCTAGATAAATCTGTTCTTAAATTATTACCTAAATCTCAGCAACGGGAATATCAATTATTAAAGCAGAAGTTATTGCTAGCTAAACGAAAACGTCTTCGAAAAAATACTTGTGGTGCTGACAACAGTGATGGGACAACAGCTAAGAAAGTGATTAATCAGGATGTTAGCATCAAACGGACAACAGATTCAAAACCAGTACTTCAGAAGGCCTTAGATGACATACAAGTTAAAAAGAATGGAAGGTATTTAATTTTTTTAAATTTTGTCTCTTACATGAAAAGAATTAACATATCTATTTTATAATGCCGTGAGATTAATTTAATTATTTATATTTAATAGCATGCGGTTTAAAAAATAACTTGTCACTATTATTGCATAAACGAGATATATAAACTAATCTAATTTTTAAAAAATTGTGTTATGTATAAATGTGATACGGATGTGAGTAATTAAACAATTAAAGATTATACAAATCATTAACACTATTCTCATGCATATCTTACATAAATTTATTCACATCCCATAATTGCAAGCTTACGTTAAGTGTACTTGTTCGTATCGTATGTATGTATGTAATAAATGTATATTGCAAGAAAGAATGACTTCTTGAGCTGGTAACAGATTACAGATGAAAGGTAAGTACAAGGCGTTGGCACCGTTACTGCAAAAAGTGAACCAAGCCAGGATTGAAAGGAAACAATGTGAACTAGAGATTAAAACGTTGTTGGAGAGATTGCAGAAGGCCAGGGATAAGTTAGCCGTTAGTCATCAGAGCTACACAAACCTGGTGATGCGTCTGACTAGTCAAAAAAATGCAATAGATCGACGGTTAGTTGAGTTTGAGGGATGATTCCTCGCTTTATCCGAATATTATGCTTTAATCGCAAGAGCCTGAATTTTTTAGCATAGTGAAAATGCACACAACAAAACTTATCGTTAACAATAACGTTAACGTTAGCAAGACCACATCAACGCCTATCAAGTGTAATATCCAAGAATCAGTCTGTGATATCAGTTCAATACAGAATAACAGCCACGAAAATGTAAAAGAAGTGCGTGTAGATACTAATGGTGCCCAAGAAGAACCTAAGGAGGAAGTCTTGCCTCAAATACCTCAACCTACGAATATCGAAGAGGTACTGAAATGTGATAACGATAATAACGCTTTAAAACAATACGTGTCGCCGTTAGACAGCAAAAATAGGTTAGTGTTATCGCCTAATCTTTTTAACTTATCGCGGATGTATACAAATGAGATACTTTCAGGGATACAGTGGATGATCCTCTAATGACATTCTGTCCGTACGAGCTGTTTGGGGTTTGTAAAGATTCAGAATGCAAATTTAATCATTGTTCCAAGACTTAAATAAATAAGAAAAACACAAAACTGTAAGATCCTCTATAATTTTATTAATTTAATTTTAATTAAATAATAGTACAACATTTTGCCATTGCGTAATGTTCCAGATTTTTGCGGATGTTTATATTAATGTATATAGAAAAATATACTTGTAATTGATATACCAAAGTTTTTCGTAATTGAAAATTATATAATTTTTCAATAATATGTCATCTAATTTATGTATAGCAGATGTATTGTAAATTATATTTTTGTACAAAATAAATTCTAAATGCTTTTATTTTAAAAATCGATTTTATTTTTCCCATTCCCAGCAGTATTTTATAAACATAAAATAACTAACAATAAGTTATTATCAGGTTGGTATAGTTTTTGATCGATATGACGTTTGAATTTATTAGTTTGTGAATATGCAATTTTTAAAAGCTGTTTTTAGGCCCATACTTGAATGAGGCAGTAAAAATTTGTCTTTTTTTTAATGTAGTTAAAAAATTGTATAAATAATAAATAAAAGGACATTGCATCAAAGTGGACTAAATTATAAAGAATTTACAAATTTATTACGAAAATGATATATATTACAGGAGTTAAATACAATACAGTACATCAAAATATACAGAACATTAAAACAGAATTGCACTTATTAAAGCTAAGAATTACTGGTCAAGCTAGCCATAAGTAATTCCATTTTATGTAGGAAGTTTCTGCCTTCCATCTTGTCAAGTCTTACATCTCTAAATTGTCCACCAAGATGTTCCCATTTCCTCTCAGTTACCAGTCGACTTGGGAAAAAATCAGATCTTGGCGAATGAGCAACAGAAACTTGTACGCCAGTTTGGGAAGGTACGCATCTCACTGCAATTAATCTATCACCATTTGGTGACGCTAAAATACAAGAACTAGCGTTGCCTAATAATTCTACTGATCCAATACCAAGATGAAGCGAATTAGCCAAATATTGCCAACCCATAATCTTCGCTAAAGATTGCACGGCTAAAATCTGGTGCTGATTAATGTGACAAAAAATTAAATCTCTCAATTCCTGCGGTTCGTAACTCATATGCATGACTTTTCCATCGCGACAGATGCATTTTAACGTTTTTTCGCCAATATGTATCACTAATGGTGTGCGGTAAACGACATCGTATCCGTGAGTGATTATATTAATTTTAACGCAAGATTGAGTAGGACTATTTAACGAATTCCAATGAGAGCATATTAATGGATCTTTAACTTCCTTAGCTATCGTATCAAGCACGTATCCTATTCGAATTCGCATGAAAAAATGTTGGGCTTGTTTGATGATTTGTTCGAGTAATGTTTCCGATTTTGTCATTTCAAGCAAATCGTATCGATCTGTAGCGTTAGGTCCTGAAGATTAAAAATAACATTTCTTTTTATTGTAGGCATATATTAAAATAAACTTTACCGGCTAAACTGCGTTTCTTAGAAGGACCTAAAGGTCCGCTAGCAGGATGTGGAAATGGATGATGAGTGTTTCGATGATGTACCTCACGTAACAACTGGTGTAGAGAGTGTTCCAATACATGATCGTGTTCAGTTTTCGCTGGAGTTGCGGCAGGTACTTTTTTATCACCACTAGTTGAATGACACAACCCAATTATTAGTTGTATTCCAGGAAGTACCTATACAATGATAAGAATAGTAGATAATACATACAAAAGTAAAAAATATACCGTTGCCATAATTTGATTTCCTACAACCATATGGGGTATAGGTGCTTGAAGTTGGACAGCTTCTTTAGCTAATTGATTGAATAATTCTTTGCAAAATAAAACGTTCTGAGCGGCTTCTAATTTTTGTTGCCAGTGGACATCAGGGTTGGTTGTTGATGGACCAGATGATAATAAATTTACATTTGTGCTGAATAAATCTTCTTGATCTAATTGTAATAGTTATAAATAGAATCATTTATGCTAAAAATTATTTTAAATTTACCTTTTTGGCACAATACAGATATATAAGCAACACCCTGCAATTCCGATGGAACTGTAACTCGTAAAGCTGAATAACTTTTAACAGAGGGTGTAGCTCCTGGTAATGGACTGTGAGGAGGACTGCTAGGTTTCTCTTCGTCTTCAGCTTTTGTTACCTCAAAAATACCAGGTTGCGAATATTTCGATCCAGCAGTACGATAACTCAGATCACCTATTATTGAATTTGATACTTTTTTCAACCTCCAATTTTGCCTTAATCGCAACAATTCAAAGTGGAAGTTTGACCGATTTTGAACAGCTTCATTTTGTGAATTCTTCAATCTTTCAGCTCCTGTTAGTAATACATTTGCAGCTCCAGCTAATGCCTTCTTCCTAGCATACATTTGAACAATAGGTTTAGTATCTACCGGCTCTTGTTGTACAGGATCCAATACCATGTAACGTTTATCTTTGGCAATGGCTAAAACATCGGCTAATACGCATACTTCTTGTAATGCACTTCGCAACTTATTCCTAACACTATCCCAAGGCCATAAATTCGACTGAAAGCTATCTTTGCTATCACTATCCGATTTGCTATCATCGGAAGTATCTCCCGGTTCTTTTTTCGTTTCTAACTCACTAATTTTACTAAAATCGATCTTTTGGGCATATTTAGCTAAGCTTTCGGATAAAGTTAACGGTCTAAAATAGAAAATATGATATTTTGTCTCAAGATTTACGGTTTTTACTTACGCTTGATAAATCTCTTGTCCATCATAGGTAATTTCTTGGATTTGATTTTCTATTGGGGCTTCTACTGATATATTCACTGAGTACGACATTTTGTTATGAACCTAGTAATACATTTCACTCAAAAAATGCTATTAATGCTTAATTTTAACTTGGCATAAATTAGTTAACCTTAATTCATAGTAAATACACGTTAAGTTGTCGGTAAAACAGCAATCAATAAAGAATATAATTGTAGGCAATTGTCATAAAACGAGCGAATAAATTGTTTGCATATAGTGAAATTTATTTAATTAGGATTAGTATTTTTTGCGATTAGTTTATGTATTTATAATTCATCTATTAATTAATGTAAATAAAAATGTATTTCACAATAAATACGTCTGCCTATTAGATTGGTGGTATTGCAATTCTATACAATTCTGTTTATTAGAGACATCTGTGAACCATAATCACCATTATTTTTCTTGCGTAGTTTTCTGAACTGTTAAGTAGTTTCTTAGTGTTGATGATACTAAAACCACTTGATTCAGAGATGGCAGGGTAAGTATTACATTTTGTAAAATATTCATTAGTTCTTAAACGATTTATTTCACTATTCTTTCTTGAAGTTTTGTTTACTGTGTTGTTAATTGTGGTTTCAATACATGATTTAATACTACATTTATGAATGCTATTCAATTTTAATTTTCTTTATCCCATATCAACTGGATTTTAAAACACGGAAATAGAGTTACGAAGCGGAACAGCATCAATCTTATATTTACCGGCAGGTGAATTTTTTGCGTGAAATACACAAATGCAGACTATAAATCAATCTGCAAGAAGCTGTCACTAGCTGCGAAGCCGCACAGATCCCTTCGTTTCTGCTTTATTTCCAGCCCTGGAAGTATTGCATCTATGCACAAAAAATATTGGCAATGTATTAGAAAATCTGGTGCACAGAATGCTTTTTTTTAAATAAGTAATAACGGTGACGTTTTTTGCGATACCTCTATATACTGCATTTATAAACACTCTATGTGATAGTCACTATTTTGACCCTTTTGTTGAAAGTGTCATATGGATGATAAACATGTGTCGAAGATGGTTTTTGTAAAATGAAGGTACACAAAATTGACGAAACTAGCTGAGCAATGAATAGTTTTTTTCTCCAGCAGTTAGAAGACTTTAGGTAGACATTCAATCTATGAATAAATGTGCATTACTTATTGCTGGTTTATCATTCTTGTAAAGTGTATTTTTACCAAATATAAGACTTTCTAGCAACGTTTTATCATAATCCATTTGTCATTGATGCGCCTATAAGCAAATTATATACTTCTGGCCGATCTATATTTGTCTGTATTGATTAAAACCATTGTGTCCTATGTCAAAACCATTTCGAACAAAACCACACAGCCGCTTCTAACAGAAGTGGTATTAGATTGTTTCTTGTTTCGTTAGTTATTTAATGATGACATTATCTGACCTTTCTTAACTAGGATTTTGTCATCGTCGTCTAGAAATCATTACCAAAGTTTTGAGTCCCAAGGACCGCAAAGCCCTGCACACATTTTTTTTACTTTCTATGGGAGTAGGCCGTTAAATAAGCCAGATACAAGACTTTCCTTATGTTTGATTAGTTTCGTCAAAACAAAGTTTTTTCGTGTTTATAGTATAGTTTTATTTTCTTATGAGCAGCTAGCTTTCTATGCAATTTTTCTACGCATTTTTATAGTAATGACCAGTGGCGGCGCTAGTGCCTTTGGCGTCCCCCTGCAAATGTCTAGCATTGCGCCAATGTTGGTAAGATTTCGGTATCCGACCTTGCTGCAGCGCCCTTTACATGATGCGCCCCCCTGCGCCACCCCTGGTAATGACAAAGATGGAACCGCAGATAGATAAACAATCCACCACAACAATGACTTTTATGTTACTTACATTCCTCCTATTTGTTGCAAAAATGTGCAGGTGCAACGGCTTCATAAGCTGCGTTGTTTTTTATGTGATCATATATTTGTTATACCTATGCACCACCTTAGCGTAAGTGTTGTAATGATCTTTCGAATGGTGATAGAAGAGCTACATCTAAATGCTGGTAGAATTTTTTGATTTTAATTAATTTTCTAGAAACATTCAAAAAATGTTTCGAAAAGTTAAGAGTTACAAGCAATTGAGAATTTATACAGTTAACTTTGATTACAGAGCAAACAAATCTATTCCTATTCTAATACGAGTGTTCCACAAAAGAACATTATTTCTCAACGGTTAAATTTACGTGGATTCAGCCTGTAAAATCAATACGGACGTCGATTGTCTCCAGGCGACATCAAGCCGAAATTATTCCTTATGTACACGGAGCTGAATGCGGGAATACATAAACCAGGATTACTAAAACCGGAGAAAGACGATGAGAACTACCGTAGAAGATCGATACTACACTATAGGTATGTACACGTTCTATATACCTATATATGTAGTGCATGTATATACATATATATATAGAAATGCGATTCCTGCGCACAAATAACAATCGTAGAATCAGACACACAATTGTACAGAGGAAGAAAAAAACGTCTATGTAGGAATCGGCGTCCAATCCGGGGCGTCGTGACGGCGGTAGTCGGCGCTCGGTCGTCCAATCCCACTCGTCTGGCAATAAGATCCACATTTCTAGAAACTGGAAATGCTGCCGAATGTCCCCATTGGCTGTAGTTTCCGCGAATCCTACGAATTTCTCTTATTGTCATTGCTTCGCATTGGAAATGGAAATGGAAAGTGGCACTCCTACCGAAAATTTCCAAATTCCGACCCACTATACGTTGTCGTCCGTCGTGTATGTAAATTACATCGTAGTTGTTGCCAAACATTGATTATCGCGGCTGCAATATTTAATTTTGACAGGTGACATTTAGTGGGTTTTTTTGTTCGATAAAATTGGATAAATTGTTCGTTTGGTAACTATTAAAACGAATTTCCTATTTTACTTACTTTGTTCAATTTTGTATTAATTTATTATTATTGCGTTGTATAAGAAAGTAAAGAGGCAAAATAGCATTTTGTCCTAACATATGTATATGCTGATAAAATACTCATATACAGGTGCGCTCAAAAAGTAGTGGGCTACACTATAACATTTCAGGAAACTTCTACATTCTAGGATAGAGGGAATAGATAGTTTTATTATTCGGGCAACAGAGATGAGATTTAAAATTATTTAAAAATATTCTGTTTGTATAAATTCTTATAGTAAAATCATTTCTTTTCCTATTTTTAAGTACCACTTTACTTTAACACGCCATATAAGACGAGAATCTCGAAGACAGTAAACGAATGCTTTCGCGACAGATTTTACGAGGATACGGCTACCTACGAGCTGGAAGATTGCTACGGAGTAAAGTAAAAGTGGAAAACCGGAGGCCCGCAGTATAGAGGACGAACACAGAGGGAACGTGTTTCCGTTAAAGGAGAGAAGGGAATTTAAATATATATGTCTTGAAGTACAATAAGAGTCGAGTGGGAGATGCAGCGGCAAGCAGCAGTTGGAGATGTGAATTGGGTGGGGGGTTGGACCCGGAGTATTGGAGCTCCGGGTAATGTCCTCATCCGGGCTAGCGGTCGATACCTACCGGAGCCAGAGAGTACCGCCCTTCCCCACATCGGAGAGTCCTCCGAGATGGTCACAGTTTCTTATTGTTATTGCTTTTGTCATTGTTGCTCTGCCGAAGAATTAACCTCGTTTTGTTGCTTCTAACATGCTAATGGAAGGGATGTTTATACTTTATACCCGGAATAATGTATTGTTGGATTTCGTGTTATATAGATATGTACATATACCGCTTTATTTAAGTTACTGTAGTTTCGGAAGAAAATTGATCAAAGTTGGAATTGTATATGCGAGAAATATTGTTACACTTTTAATTTATTCAATACATACGTTGCACTTTGTAGTGTTTCGGCAGAATGTTCTTCCTACAACTCTTTTTGTTGAAATTGCTGGAATGCAGGTAATTTAATTAAAATTTACATTTCATACAGATTCCTAAACATGACAGAAAATTTACACAACAATTTGAAAGCTTAACAATTGAGAGCTTTTCTGCTTTGCACAAATTGAGACGTAGTTATTAACTACCTATTGAAGATCAGTAACGAACTTTAAGCTTTAAGATTAATAAACAATTGATAACTGACCACTAAATGAGGGGGTGTACGTCAAAGTTTCGAACATTTTGCCAACGTCCAATGGATGGTTTAACTTAAAACTTAATGTAAAACTGTCGTAGCATCATTTAATGCTGGCGATGGCTAAATATAGTTCGTTAAGCATTGCTCCAGTAGTTATAAGAGATCAGACGCCCTTAACATCAAAGAACTACCATCCAAATTTTCAGTACTTTTAGACAATCTTTCATCTAGTGAAGAAAAAATGTATAGATAAACTTGGATTTTTTTTATTTGGAAGGAAATCCTTTACGAACAGTGTGTGGGATTTCAGAATGGTAGGTGCTATGTGCTGTTTACCCACTAAAACTTCCTGTATTTCAAAGATACATCTCAGATACTAGATACATCGGCAACCATCTGGATAGTTATTCCAGGTCTAAATGCTAAGGCCAACGGCAGGAGCATATTTCGCTGCTCACAGCTGTATACTTTATATTTGCGTCTATATTTTAGAAGTTGCATAACTTTGCCCCATACTCGACTATCATGCAGCAGCATATTGTGCATAGCACCGTACAATAAAGACTGAATAAGTACGCTAAGCTCATCTCTGGCTTGTTTTTCATAGTCTCTGTATGTTTTCCAAATTGCTTGTCATCAACGGTTACCCTCAGGTGACCTATGGGTTTGGTAGAAGCTATGCTGACTTCTTCCACTTTAAAGGTGACATGATCTCTCAATTGTTGATTTATACCAGACATGCGCTCACATTGTCTACCAGTGTATATTCATCATTCCCTCCGACGACCAAGATCATCGGAGTAAGCATTAGTTCATCATCAAAGAATCAACCCATGTGGGACTCCTATTTTTATCGGCAGAGTTTCTTCCCTATCCAGTATTGCATATTTTCTATTGGACAAATAGAAGGCAATTTAGCAAGCAAATAAATGCTGTATTAATGAATTTGACAATATTATTAAATCTACAAACTTAATGCTTACAGTACCTACTAACTGACTCTCCAATCTAGTAGCTGTAAAATGTATTTTGACAGTTACAGTGGTAAAAAATTTAAAAAAATGTATTTGCAATTACTTGACTTAAAATTGCTGTTGGCCATGTGTAGAATGTTTATATGTATATACAGGGCGGCGGCTTAGTGGGTGGTAGCTCGATATATCTAAAGTTATAAAAGTTATTAAAATTAGTTGCACACATACAGGGTGTTTTACAACGGCGTGCTAGACCTAACTTATGTTTTTTTTAATGGAACCCTGTTTGCATTTTTAAAATTCGCTTACTTTTACAAGTCTTTTCATATAGGGTTTGCTGGATCTATACAAGTATTTCAAAAGTTATAACCATCTTTACGTCTAAAATAAGGTGTATTCAAAATATTAGTTAAGGGAAGAAAAAAAACTACCTTTTTCGCACTATTACATGGTATTGCTACGTCTTCTCTTTTTGTTGGTTCGAGAATTTAACAAAAAGAATATTTCTTGTATACAAAGTGAGTCAAAACTCAGGTCCTTAATTTTCTGATTATATTTAAATGGAACGCCCGATAGTTTTTGATGACGTTTGGATAGATATTTATCAGCTCTTTCGTTTTTGTGAACCATTCCGTATACCTAACTCTTTGGCTTTAGAAGATATTTCAAATTTGAAATAAAAAATTGCACGCTGTGCAAGAAAAGAAAAAGTATAGGTACTAACCAAAATTGTCAAAGGGTTGACCAATAAGGTTAATACAGTGTTGCAGTTGTAGTTCAAACGATCGACCAACAGTTGTCCATCAATACTCCGAAAAATGAAATTTTGAATTAAAATGGTTATGCATTGATGCAGTTATGTAGTTATGCATGATGAATGTTTTATCTTCCTCTTTATAAAATCTACATTCGGCTTCCTTCGTTGTTCCTATTTTGTATACATCCATTCAGTTTGCAATGGACTGATAGGAACCCTGTCAATATACGAGTATTAATTTTGCTGCAGTTGGTGTATTTTGATGATTCCTGTTGGTTATACGTTCTCAGAAGAGTTTTAGCTCGCCTCATACTTTGGACATGCTCCTCGTATTGGATTTTCTCTGCTCTACTTTACTTTTGAGCGGCGCTAGTATTATACTGCTACTTATCCTGCAAAAAGGTTATGGCTTTACAAAACGTATTTTGTCTCCGTTCTTAGTGAAATTGTCTGTTTTCTCGTACCCACAGTAGGGTTACCTTTTGCCTAGCTCATTTAGTTTGTCTACGCAATCCCAAATTAGATTGGAGCTGATAATATTTGAGTTCAGCCCACTGATGGTTGCTTGACTATCGGACCTTATGATAATAGCTTGCTTTTCGTATTTTCTGTCAATGTTGAACTGGGCGAATTGTTCAATAACGTGTATTTCAGCATGGAAGATACACATGCTCTACATATAGTCCTATTCCAGTTCCTCTCTCGTTTTGGAGCCATCACCATTTGATGGCGTTGCTATTGAGTTTCAAGTTGGTGTCTTTGTCCCATTCGTTCTTGGTGCTAGTTATAGGATCTACTTTGGGACATTCAAATTGATGTAGAGTATATGTGATTGCAAGAGTTGAGAAAATCATATTTGTATCAAACGAAATTGTTTAATTGTTTTAGGTTGAATTTCGTCGAAGTTGTGAAGGCGATTCAAAATTGAAACATGAGCACAGGAAATGTTCTGGTCTTCGGTTCCTTCCGACTATTTAATGTGCTTTTGATTGCTTTTTGTGTTTTCATCAGCTTTCTTCGGAAATTCCATAATTTTTCTTTTACGAAATGTTTGTATTTGAGTAAACGTCAACAGCTACTATTTTACATCCTAAAACTGATTTTTTTTTCGTAAAATTTATAAAATTATTTGGTTAAATTCAGCTCGTGTATAGTAGAAATCACACATTAAAAAATAATGTCTCTTCTTTTAAAATAGTAAAAAAGTTTCTCACGGAAATTCAGTTACGGCTCGTGTTCATATCATTTAACATGTACGAAGTTTAATGTTATTTTTAATTACGAAATATTTCAGAATCTTCTTCTATATAACAGGAAAGGCACGGAACAAAGTAAATGGAAATGTGCCAACCTAATGCTCTTGTTTTGACGAAGCTGCTCTGCCTCCGTATATGTGAATTGCTTTAATGCTCTTCTCCGCCTGCTGCTGGAGTCGAAATCCTGCTGACTGCTCCACCGGCTCTCTCTCCTTCGCTGTTCGCGTTCGAGAGGAGAACAAGGGAGAGGAGAACCGCGCCGCCGAGAAGGTATAGGAGAGTGAGAGCGAGAACTAGAGCTGGTGGAGGAAGAGAGTCTTCGTAGCAATCGCACGGTCACATTATTGATATTCCACTTTGAGTCTGCTTCATGTCGTTTCCCCGCCGTCTGCCCCCCTTTTCTGCGGGACTCCCACCTAAGGATTTCTCATGGCTACAGGCCACCACCCAATTCCGCTCCTTGCAATTACAATACTTATTCCATGTACTCGAGCACATATATATGTATATCGGTACTACATACATAACAATACATGCACTTATATACTTAAAGAGTATGTGCTACGTATTGTAACGGATTCTGGAAATCTATTGGATTTTTCTTTTATGCAGATTGACAATAGAAATACTACGCCTAACTGTTTTGTATAAAAGTTAGGCACCTGAATTTAATATTGTTAAAAGTTTTTGTACGCACAAAAAACAAATCATCTTCGTTTAATTGCTTTACTCTATTAGGAAACAGTCGTGGACGTATACCACTACTACTACGTCTACTACATCATTCTACAATATTATATATCGTGAACCAATCAACTTCTTGCTTATTCATTGTTTGTATTGCGAGCGACCCCGTATTCTCAAAATCTTTTCCCTAGGTCTCTCTGCATGTATAAAGTATAATACAACATGAAACCGTAGCAAAGCTATTTAAAGAAAAATTCCATTTCGATTCATTTTCTCCTGTGTCTATTCGTTTCATTTATGGATAATTTGCTGATTCGTCAAGCTGCTACCTATGGCGCCAGACTTATAAATTCGTATTGCCTATACAGATATTTGTATGGATTTTTCGTTCGATTGGATTTCTCTTGAATATAATGAATGAAAACTTGTGGGAAACAATATGTATGTGTATATACTTGTTTGTTTTATTATTTATTTATTGTTTTTATGCACTTTGGTTTTTAAATTTGGAAACAGATGTGAGCGTTTCTAACGTAGTAAGTAAGTTTATTGAGTTGGATCGAATCAGTATAAATAAATCCCCAAAATAAAGTTAATTTTACAAAAGTTAGATCGATATTTGGAATACGAAATTTGTACATCCGTTTGTAGCTTAAAATACATCCATTGGTAAATAAAGTAAAAATTTCGTGATTTTTATAAATATTAAGATAAGGCGGTTGGATGTGTTGAGTGGTTCAGTAGTGATTTCTTATATTGGCGTATCTCGACGTAATAATAGAAAATGCCGAGCATTCTCAAAATCAGTAGTACCTGAACCCAACAGAACCTGACGCCGAATAATGAAGACCTGCATGACATAATAAAAATGCTGGATGAAATGGCCAAACAAATAAGTCCATTACGTCTTCTCAATGAGGGATGGACTCTACTCATGGCCGGTGCGTGGTAGTTATCAAATGATTGTCTGCTAACGATATTACTGAAGAGGCCCAACAAAACAGGAGACAAGTCCACGATAGTATGTCAGCATAAAAGAATTGCTTACTGATCATATCTATGTTGACATAGACACTGGTAGAACACGCCAGTACAAAAGCAGGCGAAGGAACTGTTATCAGGATCGCCTAAATGAGCAAAGATCATAAGTACTACTTTTCAGTCAAGGTGACCTTGGGCTATTGGCAGCATTTCTAAAAGGTCATGCGGCCTCAAATACCATCTATTCAAGCTCGGGAAATTCGAAGATTAAATTTGCCGTCTATGGCAAGATGATTTAGAGAGAACAAATTTTGTGTGAATACATTGCTCTCAGTCGTACTCAATACTTCAGTAAGTCGCTTCTAACGCCCTCTGAAATCCAGGATAAAAGTCCTAAATTAATTTTAATGTTCATTACACCGAGAAGTGCGACGTTACAATAGAGGTCCCAGTGACTAAAGGCAACAGTGCCATGAGCCTCAAATCTTATTCTTATTCTGATTCCTAGTTAAGATAGAGCAAAATAAGAGGACCACTACCTGCAAACTGGAAGATCGAATATGCAGATGTTGAAAAAAAACAACTAGGGATATAACAAATGAAATAGCCAGAACATTAGGAAAACATTTATCTAGAGAATTTGTTAAAATATACTATAAATCCATACAAAAAGGGATAATAACAGGGCAGAGAAAACTGCGGACGCTTGTCGTCTATAGGTCTATAGAAGAGGACTTTACACCATGAGTTGAAGAAGAGACCGCTTGCAAATACATACATGTACATGCAACGCTTAGGTGGCTGAAGTTGGGTGCCTGTCAAAACGATTGTCAACAATTTGATAACGTTGAAGATGAGAGATATAGCGAACTAGTCTAGCCTAGAAATAATCTGTGGCAGCAGTTATGAAGCAAATAGAAAATAAACGACTGGGTAATCGACATAGACCATTTTAGCAGCGATGTTTGCTTTCGTTATTTTGCCCACATAAACGTGTGCATTGCGCGAATGCCAAATGTCTATTGAGTTGAGTATAACGATTAGTAAAATTTTAATTTTTGCTTAAGTGTGATCAATTGAGCAAGGCGACGGTAAACCAACGAAGTATAACGCCAGACACAACACATGTGGTGATATCCAATAGAAGGGTTAGAAGTAGATTAAATGGGTTTAGTTTGCTAGCCTGCGGAAGGGGTTACATGCCTTTTACGGACGATGAAAATTGCATTGCCAGCAGACAGTTGGATCAATATGATTGGTACTCGCACGAAGAAAATTGAAGCAGGTGTTTGGATATCGACGAGACTCTATACACTTCGCATCATTCAGGTGGTTGAGTTTTACTATGGAGAAGATTAGGAGAATGTTATCTTGAACGTAGTATGTACAAGTACCTATCGTTTGAAGGTGGTGGTCATTATTATATAATGCGGGATTCAATAAAAGCAGTTATCTTAAGAAGTCAAACCATGAGTATTGACATTTGCAGAAAATTTTGCAGCGATAGTCAAGGACATCTTCGAAAATCACTGTGTTGAACGGAATGGTAAGATCAGCATGAATACGTACAGAATTAATTGAAAGGACAGCTTTAGGCACGTTTCATCCATTTGCTACGTTAGATGAATTAAGGGATGCTTTAAGTGAGCAACGGGATACAATTTCTCAAGACTTCATAAATGGTGTAATTGGTAGTACGCCAAGAAGATGTTTGGCCGCACTATGCACTAGAACTCCGCCGAGAAATGATTAAAATTGTATGGGTTGTATAAATTTGAAACGATTGTTACTTGATATGAAGTTTGGGTTGGTTGGTTCTCTTCTAACGCTGGGATTTTTAATTTCGGTTTTTGCTAAAGATATTATTAAAAGTGTGATTGTGAGTTAGTGATTTCTTTATTTTTATTGACAAATATGTGTCTCCTGAAATAGTTTAAGCACCATGCATGTTGAAAAGCGTTTTTCATGGGTTCATCGGAGGGTTAAACCTATTTATCCTATTGATGGAGTACCGTTAATGATCGTTTGACAATTGTATTGCCCTTTAGTCGACGAAAATTTTCTGCGTTCTATTTCTGGTCAAGAAGTTCACCAATTTATATTCCGCATTAGCAAAGTTTATTAAGTAAGTTGTTACTAACATATAGGGTGTCCACTGAATAGTCTATGAAAATAAAAGAGCTTAAAGCTAATGGCATGGACACCTAAATTCCAAGAAACTAATACTTTATGTCCACGCAGTAACGAGAAAATTATATTTTTCAATCTCAGTCCGGCCCTGTTGTTCGAGCGCAACTCATAAATGGATGGGCAATACAGGCAGAACGTTGAGTCATTCACAGGCATTCGTTGTCTTATGTGCACATTATGGCAAGTTATACGAATACTGACTACATGGATATAATTTCAATCTACGGAGAAACAGGATAAAATTTTTTACTGCACCCGTAATACGTACGGAAAATCCAACGTCTATCAGACAATGATTTTCTTCGATCCGTGATCCTGTTTACCGATGAATACTGCGTCACAAAAACTGGTGCGCCGCATTACCATAATGTTTATGGCTGGGCCGATAAAAATCCACAAGATATCCATCAGAGTTCATCCCAACATAGGACATCAATAAATGTATGGGTCGTAATATTAGGCGATCATTTATTTGGGCCACATGGATTTCCCGAAAAATTAAATGCGGTAGATCATTTAAATTGTCTGCAAAATACGTTAACCGATTACTTGGATGAAATACCACTACAAGTACGACGGCAAATGTAGTTCATACACTATGGGGCACCTCTACATGTTGCCTGACTTGTATAGGAACATTTAAACCAGGCATTTGCACATTGGATACGCCGAGAAGAAACGATTCTGTGGCCAGCACGAAGTCCCGATTTGAATCTGACTTGGCTTTTTCCTGTGAGGATACATGAAAACGTTTGTTTATGATTGTCGACGGGAAAACTATTAACTACGAAAGCGATCTGAAATAGTAAATTATTAATTACCAGATTACTAGGTAATAATATGTCGTTGTACTTTAATATTGAAAATTTCTGTAATGAAAACAACAAAAACACCTGATTCCTACGAAAAAAACAGGTCGAAATGAATAAAATCTGTAGTAAATGTGTGACCTTGTTATAAATAGAATATTTGTGAAAAGACCACATGTGCAATTCATAGAGCAGCAAAGCTGCTTCGTAAGCAACTGCATTCATAGTGTGCAATAAGCATTTATTTACATATCATTCAACTTGATAAAAAATATCTGTTTATGTCTATTAGAAATTTTTGCAGCGTTTCTTTTTTTCTTGCACACACGTGTCAGGCACGGATTCAACAAAATTTATTTAACAAAATTTGGTAATTATTAAAGGAAAAATTATTTTAATATATGATCGATGATTTTTTGGATTTACCTTTCTTGTGATATTAGTTTTGTACTGTTTATTTTACTATTTAATTTTTCTATTTAATATTGGAGTTGCCACAACTCTGATTGGCCTGTATTTGTAAATTGTGATAGCAAAAACGTGCAACAAACAGTTTTTATTTGTGAAAACAACCAAAAATTATACTATATAAGGATTTCATAATATCTAAGTAACACATAAGCAATACATAAGCCACAATTTAGTAAAAAGCTTTTGTGTTACCATACGTCTATATCATGATACCTAATCAATCGGCATCTTATTCTTCAAATAATAATTCTACAGCACTACTCTACCATTATCGTTCGGTTAAACAACCCATCATTATACCTTGTTATGTCCATTTTACCAAAAGAGAAATACTAACCATATTTTCTCTTCAACATTCTTGATTTCAATGGCACACACACGTTGTACATTGCTCAACGTTTTATATTTTTTTATATTCATTCGTGTTAGAGAAAAAAAAATGACTGATCTTAGTTAAATATGACGATTTGTAGATGGCTTATCAATTATTGTGAACGCGTCGAATCTCATTCGGATTTGATTTGATCCTTTTGGCTTTTAAGTTTAAGTATTACCAAGAGACGGGTTCTCAAGTAGTTATGGTTATTACGTTACAAAGCGATTTAGATAAAAGTTACATACCTACTAACCTTAAAGGAGTAATTATATATACTTAATTCGGTATTTATGGGTTACATCCATACGTAGATACATTATCTCTTATTATGTATCTATTTTATACAGGGTGTTTATCGGATACACTTATTATCAACATAAATCTCACTTACAATTACTCTTTCAACGGTCATTTCTTGTGCGTGTTAATTAGTAATTGCTAATAAATATTAAAGGATGAAATGATGTGTGGCGTATACACGGGATGATGATGGTAGATTGCGTCATGTTCTTAATTGCAGACTAATTCAATTAATGCACCATCTTCTCTGTTTACATCCTGATTTATATCATTACTATCTTGCTATCGATTGGTATTTTAATGAACTATTCAAGTTAAACGAACGCAGTTTTTAATTGCAAAATCAGTATTCCCGTTTCCTTAAATAAAACACGAACTTAATGAAACGGTGCGGTAGTACTTTGCATTAACATTAACGATTATACGTAGATCTAAAACGCAAGGGCTGAATATTTGCCAGTCAAACATCCTTTTAAAAACAATTACAACATTACCATTAATATTATATTCTTGATCTGTTGACTGTGAAGAGAACCAGAAAATCTGGAATCATCGAAAAGGGTTGAATCCGTACTTGAAGTGTACGGAGAGTGAGCGAGAAACAGAATGAGCAAACTAAGGAAAAGGGGTGGTTTAAGATCGTTAAAGGGGCATCTGATAATGGAATCAGACTTAGACTAAATGGAAGCTTAACACTTCCAGTGGTTTATGGATTCCGCCGTTAAGTATTCAATCCGTTCCGTTCTTAAAACAAAAGCCAAGCAACAAGCAAAACAGTAGGCGCGCACATCGGGGCCACTTCGATTTCCCTAAGATATTTACCCAGTTAATACCGAGATGGATGAAGAACATCATTTCGATTCACACGCCCCGTTAGGTTTACTTCGGTCTGTGTTTGTGCTCTTCACTGTTGATCTGATGATAAGGTGGCGAGAATTACAGTTCTACGATTGTTTATCTAGTTTGGGGGGAATAATTAACTACACTAGATGAATTATCTGAAGATATTTGCATTTACAAATAGATATTCTTGAGATGGTACTAAAATTTTAAATATTTAAATTTTAAATATGACGAAAAATTTCTAAACCTCCAGTTAAAAACAATACAAGAATTAAAAAAAACTAAAATACGACATATTTCTTGACAGTTATATGTAAGTACATATGTGTGAAAACCATATCACTGAATTTGCAGCTTGACAGTTGCTAGAAGTATTTGATTCGAGAATACAATAAGAAACAGGGATTTACGGGGTTTATCTACAAAGTAAAACTCAAAGACCGACAGTTGTAAAGTAATGAACAATTCGCACAATTTGACAGTCTGCCTGTCATCCAAATCGATGGAAAGTTAGTGGTTTGGCAACAGTGAAAATCCAAAGCCAGTCATGAAAGATATGCTGCAAAATGTGAAAGAACTGGAAAATTGCGCCCAAGTCATGAAAGGCATAGTCCAAACAGCAGCATCTAAAAGCATCTAATTCTTTTCATACATACACTATCAAAAATGATGAATAGCTATAATTGTCAAATATCAAAAAAAAACGGACTTGACACCTTTAAGAATATTTTGACACTTATTTAAATCGTAGTGGCTGAGAGGAGTACAATACTCAAAATTTTTAAAGATTCTACTATTTTATAGCAGAGTCCTCTAGTCTAACCATTCTGAACTGTTCTACTGAATGCGCGCAATGTTTTGACAGCTGGCAGATAGAGCTTTCCATAAGTGTTTTCACAGTTTGACAGCTTTTAGCAAAATTGTAGCGGCTGTCTCGATACATTCATAAATGTTTCAAATTTATTATTGTTAAAGAAGAAACGCTTTTTATTGTAAAGAAAAAGAATTGGTTTTACATTCTGACAGTTTCATTGCTTCCAGGAAAATTATAGCGGCTACAGCTGTCAAAAAATAAATGTTTTTCTATTTGGCAGCTGTCCAGCTGCTTTTAGTTGAGATTTAGGTTGACAGCTATAATGGTTAAAGCTGAAACGAGCTAGTCTTGACACTTACTTTGATTAAAATTATAAAAATTATTTCATAAGTGTAGTACCTATTGTATTTTAAGTGGCATAGTTACCAGAGTTTTAAGAGAACATTTGCTTCTACAGATTTACAGCCCTCAAGAAACTATAACAGGGTGTAAGAAAGGCGTATATTTACAAGTGGGCTGCTACAACATCTAAAATCGTAGCAAAAAGTATTTGTCATCTGTCCGTCTGTTAAATATATGATAAATAGGTATATTCTAAGTTGCTTAAGCTTACATAATAATATGTAAGCTTGATAGATTATGTGTCATAATTACGAAATAAAAATTTTAAAATGTAATTTCTCCCTATTCAAAACAAAAAAAAACCACAATAGGTTCGCAAGTATTACATTAACTAATTGTTAATTATTCAATTTACAAGCGCGAATCGAGTGTAACGGTTGATTATCCTTTCATCCGCTTTCAGCATTGTTCGGCGTTTCTAAGATCTCTCACATTTTGTCCGTGTATCTGGTTCCTTTTCTGTTCGTTTTTTGTCGTTCGTTTTGGTCCTATTATGGCCCAGGAACGCATCAAAGACGGTCAAAATAAAAATAATTACATGCGAACACAATTAGCCGGCCATTTTATATATGATTAACAATGGAACCAATCGCACACTCGAGATTGAAAGTTTAAGAAAGACGTCCCGCTGTGTCTAGCCACCGATGCCGAAACGATCGGTCAAATCAAACCGTGCCATGGATCAAGCTTTCGTCTATGTGTTCATACATACATTTATGTGTATACAATACGTTTATATATAGATGTGTGCGGTGTATATAGATTGTGTAGTTAGAGTGGACGGGACCGAGAGGTCTGCCCTTTCATAAAAAAAAAGAACGAGGTGAAGCCCATACCATTGTGCCATCGGTCTGACACACAACGCACAATCCATTAATTACAAAAATCAAGAGCTCCGATTGTCGGCCTCAGCTTGCTTTGATGGCTATCCACTTCACATGAGCTTACATATTGTGTTCACAGTGACATGGTAAAGGGGAGAAAATTGACGAAAGAAGAAATTATACACTATACGCGCAAAAAATTGCGTTAAAAGTAAGCTGTGGATTTTTGAGGATATTTTGATATTTTTATCTTTTCCGCGTTGCTTTTGATTTTCAATTTTTCCCAGATTTCGTTAATTTAATATTAGAAAATAAAAGCGGTGTGCTGTAGTCAATAACACTTTCAAAATACGGCAGGACTGATTTTCACCTATACATATTGTCATTTATCTATATATTATGCACAAAAAAGACAGAAAGAAGAGTCATTTGTTTACTTTTGTGGATACTTTGTATCATCTCTGATTCTGACTATTTCGTATATGTATGTTCCTATATGTGGGTACATAATTTTTTTTTTAAACTGCTGCTTTTCGCCACCTCAGGTTTCACCAAAATTATGCTCAGAAGAAAACTTCAATTTTTAACCCAGAAAAACGGTAAGCAAGAAAATGGCACGATGCATGTACAACCTATATGGAATTCTTCGCTTAGTCCTACTATCAAAGCATTTCCATATTCAATGTACTTTGCCATTAAGAACATATCATATTTTGAAAGATTTACCCTAAAGGCAAGGTTTTCCTTAGCATAGTTCCGCAAATAAATAATTCAAGTTATAATAAAAGGCACCTAAAGATAAATGTTTGGACCTAGTTGTATAATTTTTTTATTGTTCAAACTTCCAGATATGGTTGTTTTCCAATTTCTGTACTGTGTACTGCATTAAATTATAGGGCACATTTATTAGCAAAAATAGGTTAGGTACTTACGTGCAGAATAGGAATGGTTTGATGAACCATTGATGATGACGATTTAAGTTTAACTGTAATTATTTTATGTTACTACAAAGAAGGTGGTGTAATTTGGAATATTGGCACAGAATTAGGATTTCAATTTCGATTATCATTTTTTCTATATTATCAATCATAGAATTGTATTCTATGTTGTTGGTATTTCATCCTATTTATCTATTTTATTTCATCCTATTTGGTATTTGCCACAAAGCCATATTCTGTCACTAAAGTAAGAACATTCTTAAAATAGACTAATTTTTTTAATTTGATGATCAATCTCATACAGTCATTAGTTTAATTTAACTGAAATAAGTTCTTGTCTCTTAACTATACAACTATACAAACTTCTTGAAGCATGTGATAATGAATAAGCGAAACGTCAAGTGAAAACTTGACACAGTACGTCACAGTTCAGTTATCAAAATTACTGACGCAGAACAAGAAGATCGTTCACTCGCCGTATATACATAATAGCAATTAGTATAACAGTAAGGTGATGTCGTAAACAGTTTCAAAAAGATCTTCATTCCTCGAAGACGTGTTATCTGTTTGGATAACAGCATGTAGTCGTCATGGACGACAACAATTCTGGTACGAAGTGATAATCTTCGTAGTTTTATGATTGATTCCAGAGCTGATCATATCATCCTAAAGATATCGTCAAAAACAAACGTGTTGTCTAGAAGTAGATCTTCCTCATCAAGAAAGTATTTTCTGTCACTTGTCTTGTTTGAAACAATAGGATTTGAATTGGGTAAACCTACAGAATAAGGCTCCCATTTTAACTGTCATTTGCAGCATGAGCATAACCAATCATAGGGATGTCGACAATTACTATTATAGTAACGTTGCCAAACGCACTACTAATATAAAGAATGGTGATTTAGAGCGATTTATAGGTTAATTAAACAACATATAGAATTAAATTAATTTATTCTGTGAATACCATGCCTATCAACAAAAATAACTAGGAAAACATGGTTATATGGAATTATGGGTACCGGACTATAGGTAGGTAAATATTTGTTAATATAACCGCAAAGTAATTTTGTACCAAGACGAACCATATATCAATGTATTTTAAGCTAACTAAATTATAAAATTTGGAGTATAACATATAAAAATTAAAATTACAAGTTACAATGGATACTGTTGAGAAAGCGCAATAATAAATTCTGAAAATATTGAGCTACGATTAAATTGTTTCCCTCAAACTAAATTATAACATACATAAATTAGGAGAATAACATAAAAAAATTAAAATATGATTCGAAGAGGCCTTCCAAAGTTCCAAACTGCCGACGAACTTTCTGTGTCTGAACAGTGCGATCATTGGGATCAACAAAATTCTATTGATGCACGACAACACAATGTTCATACGTGCTGCCATTCATGTCATTTAACCCATCAACTATGGTAGGGTTATCGATCAAAAATTGTTCACAAACATTCCTGCAAATGTTATACCAATCAACGATGGTGAGCGTCGAGTATTCAAGTCCAGCTTCATGCCAAATGTTTTCTAATACTTAAAGTTTTACGACATACTTTACATTGCCTACAATGCATTCTAAACAGTTATTAGAATTTTTAATGATTAAATGATGTTGGGCTAGCCATTTAATAAGACCAATTTTATCTGTAAAAATATTATCCCTAAACATAACCTTTTCTTCACGGATGTTATTTATTTATTCCCATTATTTCCTGTTCTTGAACAATGCAGTGATTTGCGATTCCTCCTCTACCTGCCTGTGGAGTTTGGGGTGAAGAAAGTCAATATGCTATTCACGAGAGATGTATCCTCAAAAATGTTAAATGTTATTTGGTGCGCATTGATAACTTGGATTTGAACAATGTCACGTGGTTTGGGGAGGAGGGTGCAACGTTTTATCGAGCACGTGGAATCATTGCTCTACTTCAAACTAAATTTTCAAAGTTTCAAGTTATGTCTCCAAATTATAATGTCAATTGGTCTGCAAGATCATATTATTTAACACCTTTAAATATTCTTCTCTGGGATTGTGTCATGAAAATATGTTATTCTCTAAATAGAGTCTATGTGTCAAAGTTATGGAAAATATGTATGATCGTGGGTAGTATTATTGACTAAAACACTTCCACTCAAAACAGCGTTCAGACATTAGCTCCAAATTTGAGCATTTTAATAAAAGCCGTGATTTATTTCACGTTTTTCAGGGAAGCGTCGTTTTGGGCATTCAATTACGACTTGTGCCATCATATCGAAAAATTTATCATTCGGATCTTCCTCATTTTATAATTATTGCTGTGTATGCTGATTAGCTGATGAAGAAAAGAATTATGGTTTCTGAATGAAAGAACTCTTAAGAAAACAAGATAAAAACTAACTTTGTACTAGTGTTATTGTACTATTGCAGGGATGTGTAATCTTGTTTTCTTCAGAAAAAGGGCAGGACAACAATTTGATATTGATACAAATTATTTCGCAGATTGCTCTCAAATTACATAAAAAATATAAAATATTTTTAAAAATAAACGTTAAATGGCACTCAAATTATACAGGGTGCGGCAGAAAGGATTTTACACTTCAAACGATTGCTTAAAGAAATACAACATAAGTTACAATAACGTTTTCTTTTTCAATAAAAAGAGTAGCCCTAGAGTTACCGTATGGTGCGCCATTTCAGCTGCAAGAATAATCGATCCCTACTTCTTTGAAGAAAATGGCATCACCGTAACAGTTAATTCGGAACGTTATGGTAAAATGTTACCAAATTTTTTTCTTCCACAAATTCAAGATATAGAGTTTTGGTTCCAACAAGATGGCGCAACTTGTCACACGACAAGAAACAATGCGGAGATCTTGAATCAGTTTTTTCCAGAGCGATTAATTTCAATCAGAGGGACCATAAGTTGGCCTACTAAGTCGCCCGACTTAAACTTGCCAGATTTTTTTCTTTGCGGCTTTTTAAAGCATAAGGTCTATCGTTACAAGCCCCGGAATTTAGAGGAGTTGAAAAAGAACATTACAACTGATATTCGCGCAATTTCCCCATATGTGCTTAGAAGCGTCATGGATAATTTTGTTAGTTGATTAGAGAAGTGCATTGAGGAACAATGAGGGCATTTACGGCACCCTATTTTTAAATCATAAATTTCCAAATACTATACTTTAAAAGTGTTCAGTTGATTTTGTTAATCTTAATATAAATAAAAGTTTATATCAACATTAAAATGTAAAATCCCTTCTGCCGCACCCTGTATTTTTGCAATACAATCTAAACAATATAATTATTACATTCGCTTTCGTTCAACAACGAAAACATCAGACATTAACAACGAATACAAAACACAAAAGCAAACGCTAACAACAACGATTTACTATACAGCTAGAAATCGAGCGACACAAACAACAATGCAATATTGTATGCAATAGATTTATGGTCGCTGGTGTAAATCTCCTCGGTATATAAACGCGGGAGAGACTTTAGCTTCGTACGGGTGACAATATCTTGGTTTTCGTCGGTGACTTGCGTTTTGCGGGTTACATGACCAATTCCCGGAGCCGACAACCCGGTGATAGATGGAGCCAGCCGCCAGTGTCAGTGTTTTATGCGGGCCCCAGTATTAAATCCGGGCCCGGAATGCCAATGCCACCGCCATGATACGCATTTCAATTGTTGTACTGCTACTACTACTACTATATAGCAATCCATTTTGCGACATTAAAAAAAAGAGGTACACACTCTCTTCCAACT